>PVJO010017864.1:0-38028 GCA_004026905.1 Hystrix cristata | reverse complement strand
GTGGGGCGAGGGCTGCGGGGGGTCGCAGGGGGGCCGCGGGCGGGGAGCAGGGGGGCAGGCCGGGCCCGGCGCCGGGAGGGGTCGCAGGGGGGCCGCGGGCGGGGAGCAGGGGGGCGGCGGGCGGGGAGCAGGGGGGCGGCGGGCGGGGAGCAGGGGGGCGGCGGGCCGGCGGGACGGGGGAGGCGGCTGCGAACGGTGGCAGGGGGGCGGCGGGCCGGGCGCGGCGCCGGCAGGGGTCGCAGGGGGGCCGCGGGCGCCCCTACTGGGCCGCGGGCGCCCGGCGGCAGCGCTCGGCCCGCGCCCCGCCGTGAGCGCGCACCCTGCCGCCCCGCAGCACGCCCAGCGGGTCGCTGGCGGCCGGGCCCGCGTCCTCGGCGCTGGGCTGCTCCCGCGAGCAGGAGGCGGGCGCGGGCGTGGCGCGCGGCCGGGGCTTGAGCACGCTCAGCGGGTCGCGGCCCGCGTCCTGCTCGGCGCTGCGCGTGTGTCGCCGCGGCCCGGCCGTGACGAAGCGGGCGAGGGGCAGCGGGTTCCTGCGCGACAGGAACTGGGCGTAGGGCGGCGGGTCGGCGCCCGGCAGGAAGGGCCGCTTGGCCCGGCCCAGGCTGACCAGAAAGCGGTGCTCGGGAGAGAGGTAGACGTCGTAGCCGTTCTCCAGCGTGCGCTGCCGGAAGCGGCAGTCCCGCGGGCTGAAGTGGTGCTGGAAGAGGGCGGGGTGCGGGCTGAGTGGAGCGCGGCGCGCTGCACCCCGCCGCCGCCCCCGGAGCCGGGCGCCCTTCTGGGAGGACGAGGGACAGGCTCCCGGCTGGCCGGCAGCGACCTCCGGCTCTCGCCGGAGACCTGGGCCGGAACCCGACGGCAGAGCGGGGACTCGCCCCGGGTCGAGCCTCGGGAGGCGGGCTGGCTTGCGCGCAAGATCACCCGCTCCGGGCTGCCTCCTTCCGCTCTGTTCTGGCTGAACGCAGACCTGGGTCTGTGTCCTGCCTGGAGAAAGCGGATGGTGTGGAGTTGTGGAGTCAGCTGTGAAGGAGGGTCCCCATGGCGGAGAGGTCGTGCAGTGTGGGGTTAGGGGCGCGCACTGGCTAGCAGGCGAGCTGGTGCGAATCCTCACTCCTCCGCCGGTCCTGGCTGCCTTGTGCACATACTAGGGCCTTTGCATATTGTTCTGTTTAATCCTCAAACTCCATCTAGCATGGTACGGACGAAGACTGTTTGCCTAGATGCCCTCAGCAGCGATTTATTTTTGGTCAGACACTTGCGCTGCTGGGACGTAGCAGTAATTGAAACGCAAAATTTCTTCTCTCCACACATTTCTAGTGGGTATTTCTGGTGGTGAGAGACCCCCGAGATAAGCAGTCCTTCTGTCTGTCTGTCTCAGAGTTCTCGAACTGCGCAGCAGCCTTCAGTTTGGGAAACGCTTTGCTTACACCTCTGAAGGACCGGCGGTCATCACTGGGGCACGGGCACTTAACTGAGGTCTTTGGTTGGAGGGAAAGTCCTGTGCGCCATAGTCCTGTGGTTCATTTCACTGCACTGAAGTTTGGAGAAGTGAGAGGATTTGCCCAGGGTCACATCTGGTAACAGATCAAGAAGATACCAGTGTCCCCTTACCCTTTCTAATGTATGCTACGCCAAGAATTTACACGACCCAAGGGCCTGTGACTGTACCTGGCGCCGTGCTAGACGCAAAATGGTGCCAGTGAGCAGGGAGGACCGGACAGCAGATTGCCTAGGTTCACATGGCAGCTACCTAAACTTGTGCATTTCAGCCTTAGGCTAAATGTCAGTGAAAACAGATCATCAAGGGACACGTGCGAATGGAAGCTTTAAGATAGAAAGGTCTGTGTTCTGTCAAAGAAATGAGATGATTGCAAATGATAACTCATACACAAAGAAACTCACCGATCCGAAAATGTTGCCTCTGAAGTCCATACAGAGGAATCTCCCACTCATCACCCCTGTGATCACCACGAAGCCTGCGTCCTCTGACCGGATCATCAGGGCACCTGCAGAGGACGCAGGTCAGGTCGAAGGCTTGACACACATTCGGGCCACGCGGCCAAGCTCTTCCTGAAGACCCAGCCTCATGAAACCTCTGGGCCGTGATGACTTCCCCGACTCCTGCTTGCTGCCGTCCCCTCATTTCCTGTGACCTCTACACCAGCCCCCCCCACACACACACATGCACACACACACACACACACACACCCCGGGCTCCTGCACCATCCTCTTGCCTGCACGAGGCCTTCTGAACTCCTAGCATTCTTTCACCCGAGCTGCACATTTCTTTCCATCTGGACTTTGTTTCTCCCCTTGGCCGGCTAATACCTCTTTTTGTTCTTCCTGTACTGAGGATGGAATCTAGGGCCGCACATACTTGACAGGTACTCCGCCACTGAGCTGTGTCCCCAGGATGTTTTATTTTATTTTGAGATAGGGTCTCACTGAGTTCCCCTGGCTGGCCTGAACTGATGGTGCTCCTGCCTCAGCCCCCTGAGCAGCTGGCATTACAGGCGTGTGCCACCGTGCCTGGCTTCTGTCTGATACCGCCTAACGTTTGCAGTGGTGTTCATGTACCTCAGAGCCTCATGCTTTTGTGATTTTAAGATCTACATTGAGGTATCTTTTACAGATCTAGAGTCTGATTTTCACCCAGACAGTTGTGCCAAATTAGAGTTGCTCTCCCTCTCCCTCATCTCTCTAACCAGAATTTGTCTTTCTTCTCGGCCCCTCAGTACGATGCCTGCACTATTACTCCTGCCTGTGTTCCTCACCGTACTCTGGGGTTGCGTGTCTATACCTTCCCTGGAGGGAGCTGCTTGGGAGCAGAGCACGCATCTTTCTATGTTAATGGACGGCGCTTTCTCTTTGGGTTCAATTTTTTGTCCTTTACTTGCTCAGTGGTACCCCTTCCAGGTCAGTCCTTCATAGTCTTTCAGTGTCCTCATTCAAAAACTTATCTCTGATGAGACCTGAAGCCCCTGTGGACAGCCTATGCCATAAATAATTTACAGCAGCTTAAATGTGCTTTTTCTTTTGTGGTAATGGTACAATCAGACCATGTGGTGGAGGAATAGGAATGATGATTAGGAAGACTTCTGCCCAAATCTGACATTCTTCTGTCCAAAACCCTTTCTTAAGGTCTCTAGGGTCACTTGTATTTGCCTACTGTTACAGTTTATATCTAGATGTCCCCCCAAAGCCTCATGCACTCATAGGTGGGGCTTTGGGGAGGTGACTGGACCATGGGTGTGTGATACTCATCACTGGATTGGTCCACTGATGGGTTTATAGCTGGATGCAAAGTTGGGAGATGAGGCCTAGTGGGAAGAGGTGGGTCACTGGGGCTTGGCCTGGAGGGTAGAGATCCCTCCTCACCCCTTGATCCCACTCTGGCTCCTGCCTGCCCTGCCACGAGCTGTTTCTTGTCTTTCATACCGCCCTGCCTTGGAACCAGCTGATTATGGACTAAAACCTCTACAAACTGTGAGTCAAATGAACATTTCCTCCCTTGACTTGTGGGTGTCAGGTATTAAGTCGCAGCACTTGAGAGAGTAACTAAGACACCTACCATAGAAGTTTCACATGCATCTCACTTGACCTCACAGCCCCCAGGGAAGATGTCTGGGGAGGAGTCCAAGCTCCAGGTTAGGTTGTAGACCTGACTTGGAGAGGTCGTAAATATCCAAAGTCTGTGCCTGGCAGGTGGTGGAGCCCTGTGGGTGAGTTAAAGCCCAAGGCTCTTCTCCTACTCCATGTAAGCTCACTACAAAGACACCTGAGGGGAAGAAGTAGGCAAAAATGAGACACTAGCCGAGTACAGAGCCCCATATAGACCGAAGTTAGAATGATATGGACCCAGAAAGGAGAGAGAAGACAGAAGGGCCCAAGGAGAAAAGTTAGTTTGTCTCAAAGTTTGGCTTGAGAGAATCTGCTGGAAAGTAGGATGAGATGGGGAGTTATGGCAATTATTTAAATTCTTCCAAAATAATGTCTGCCTTTGTGTTGCAAATATATGGCTAATTTTGTGGTAAACTCTGGGAGATACATAAGCGATGTATAAAAAATAGTTTCTGTCCTGATGAATTTTCAGTCCAATTGAGAAAAAGAATTATATTTGATAACTGTTTTTGAGTCAGGCTCTAGCTGCTTTATAATTTTAAGTTCTCGAAACAGCAGTTATGTTGTATTTTTTATATTGTTAGTATTATTTTGGTAGTAGTAGTAGAAGCATTCCAATTTAAATAAGCAGAACTCAGACTCCAGCCAGAGACATCTTTCTCTGAAGACACTGCAGCTTCTGCCCCGCGGAAGTCGTTACAAGATGAAAAGACAAAAGTCAAGGGCCAAAAAGGCTGCTGGCTGGGGGTCACTGCATTTCAGTGGCCTTGCCAGTCAGGACAGGGAGCCAGGCACCAGCGGACAAGGATGCTGGTCTCAGTTCTGCTGCCTGCCCCTCGTCGTCTCAGGTGACTCATTGCCACGGCCTCAGTTTCCTCAGCTGCAGGGCCAGCATAACCACATCTATCCTGCTTCCTCCGCAGGGTCACCATCGTCAGGTGGCACAAGGCTTGCACAAGTGCCTGGACAAGTGCGGCATGTGCTGACCCACAGTCTGCGCCGGGCCCGCGCTGCCCTCGGGCCGGCCTGGGCTTGGGGCCCGTGTGGGCGGCGACCCTGGCTCTGGTCTCCAGGGTCAGGGTTAGGTCTCCTCTCCTCGGGCGGCAGAGGAAGAGCGAGCAGCTGCGGCGGGGCAGGGCCGTGCGGGGGCTCTGGAGTCGCAGCAGCGTGAGCCAGCCGAGGGAAAGTTTACCAAGTGTCAGGTTCCCTTGTGCCCTTTCCAGCAGGCACTAATTCCAGGGGAGGATTTGGCAGCAGGAAGGGCGGACATCCCTGGCGCTGCTGGAGCCACCGGCGCCGCCTGTTGGAACTGGGCAGGCTGAACAGGGGACGTTTCCTTCAGAGCCCAGCGGCTCATGCATGTGACCTTGGAGGGACGGGGATTTGGGGTCAAGGTGTCTTCTGGGTCATGTATACTCCGTGGGCGACCTTGAACCAGGTATTTACACTTTTTAACTTTAGTGTTTTCATTTGTAAAACAAAGGCAATAGAAACATTTACCTGAGAATGGAGTAAAATAATTTCATCCACTATAAAGGGATTTTTACATGCTAGTAATTGCAGTATTACCATTACCATTTCCCTTTAACTTATTATATAAAAGAAAATTATCTGCTCTATTCTATTCTCATAGCCAGTAAATGACAAATACAATGATAGAGGATGATAGAGGTAAAGGGCTTGGAACTCCTCTGAAGAACCCTTCTTAGGAAAAAGGGTTGAAGAGCCTGAAGTAATTCAGCCTCAAGTGAGGAAAGTTCCATTGTTGGGGGGCTGCTAGGATCAAGGAAGTGGTATTAACTAAGCATGGGGGGGGTGTAGCTAGTGGTGGACACTTGCCCAGGACACGTGAGGCCCTGGCTTCCGTCCTCAGCACCATAAAAGGCACATTAACCAGTGGTAGTAAACATCTCTTTCTGCGCCTTTCCCCACATTGAGGGTGAGGAGCAGGAGGGCGTTCACATTCACAGGAGGGCGAGTGTGTGGGCTCCGCAGAGTCCCAGGAGAGCTTGGAGACTCTCATAAGGCAGGTAGTTTCGGCCAGTTACCTGGAAGAACTTGGGTACTCAACTCTTGATTAAGAATTTACTAAAAAACAAAATAACCAGATGATTCAGAGTTCACTGGAAATGTCTAATTAGCTAGAAGGAAAAACAACCATGAACTTGTCCCTTCCCATCAGTGTAAAGGTGTCTCTTTACATTCATCCGTGTGGTCATTACAAATCCTTCACCAGACTTTTAATTAGCTGTGCTGTCTCTCTACCTGCATCCATAGTTCTCTTTTCTTTTTCTTTTTGGTAACTTTTATCACTTAATAATAACTTTTTCCCCTCTGGAAAGACACATGGCAACTGAATAGTACCAAAGGTTTTATGTAAACTAGGAAAGTGGATGCCTCCTCCACTACTTTGGCCCTAGTTCTCCTCCCCAGGTTACTGTTAATCTTCTCCAAACCGCATGTCAGATGGAACAGCCACACACGCACGCACGCACACACACCCTGAAGTCAGCTCATTTTGCCTCCTCATACTCTTATTTATGTATCTATTTATTTATTTCTTTTTGGTTGCTGGGGTGGAACTCAGGGCCTTGAACCTGCTAGGCAAGTGCTCTACCTCTGAGCTAGATCAGCAGCCCCACACATATGTATTCATTTTAGATAGCATGGTGTGGCCTCTGGGCCTGACACCTGGTGGGCTTCCAAGGGAAAAGGCCTGCTCTGTGGGCTGCCTGCTCGAGGGGCTGACTCAGACTCATCCCCACCACTGCCAGCCCGAAATGCTCTTGATCTCCTGTTCAGAAGATGAGTCTTTGGAGGGTCCTTTCAGCAAAGGGATCCCATGATTCCGGACAGCTTTTAGAAGTACTGTATTCCCTAGTTGTAGGCAGCCCTCTCAATCTTTGGGAGTCAAAATAACTTACTCTAACCCACCGTTTCGTGTTTTAAATCCTGCAAAATCTTGCAGTGAAAGGCAGGGCAGCCCTCTGTAGAGCAGTAAACTTGTATTTCCTAAAAGTCTGATAATGAGCTGGGGAATGAGGAGCTGGCAGACTCCGAAGTCTTTGAAGAAATGTGTCATCGAACACAATGAGCAGTACTGTGGACGGGTGAAGGGGATCCAGACCCATGTCAGATTTTCTCTGTTAAATCCCACTTGTCTTCCAGGGCGAGTTGAACCTGAGTCCTACTCTGTCCCCCTGAGTTCTAGAACATGTGTGGTGCCTGGGGAGAGCTTTCTCCTTCCCTCCACCCCCGTGAGCATGCACTGGGCACCTGAAAGGTTTAAACCAGCTCTCAGCCTTGGGGTCCCTCAGTTCCTAGTAGCATGAATGCTTTCTACACAGCAAGCCCACAGCAAAAATAATCAATCTATTACAGCAACAAAGGGGAAATCATAAGTCCTATTAGAAATTTCTCAGCTAAAGATTGTGATTATTCTTTCTTTCCATTGATCTGAACTGTTTTGAATCAGTTTATGTTTTTGTGTATTCCTAGAATAATTTTCGTGTGTCCCCCTAACGTAGAAAATCCTGCCTTTTCAATACCCCCTCTTTCACCTCATCATTCTTTATGTGGGTGCCCAGGAAGTGTCCTTATTTGAATCGCGGCTAATCGACTGACTGTTGTGCATGATGATCTAACTTTCTACAAACCCAGGCTTTAAAATCATCCTAGTGGTCTCATATTGCCAATGAGTTTGCCACTAACTCAACGTGCTATGAATTAGAGACACTTTTCAGCACCACAGAGCAGAATCAGCAACTTACAGAGCAATCTCTGCAGCAGCCAGCCAGCCTCCTGGATGGCTGCGTGGATGGAGAGAGCAGTGGGTGGCTGACTGAGTACCTGGTCAGAGTCACCGAGACAACAGACTGGGCCAGTCTGTCTTTAGTACATTTGAGGACACACTTTTGGGGGCACAATGTTATAAAGCCAGAATACCAGAATCTCAGAGTTGGAATGGGCCCCTGGGTCCTATTCCAATCCTTGGAATAATACAGAAATCTTCAGTTTCCTTGTTTAACCCCATTCAAAGTTCACGAGCTCAAACTCAGTGTCTTGTGGACCTATCTTGTTTCTTTTCCATTTGGATTCTTTGTCTTTCTGTTTTTTTCAAATCCTTGGATAGGGCAAAGGGAAAGTGACTCCTACCCTGAGAAGAGGGTTTTGATAAACTCATTCATGTTGAGAGAAGCCAGTAAATAGCAATTGAGAAGTGGCAGACTCTTCCCCTAGAGTTTACAAAACACACACACACACACACACACACACACGCATGCACACACACTTACTCACAATAAGTGTTTTTCCTGCGAAGAAGCTAGGAGGCTGTTAGCCCTCTGGCCTCGCCCTGGTTTCTGGGCCTCCCCGCAGGTGGACCCAGGCACGCCCCTCTGCCCAGCCCGAAGCCCACACTCACTGTAGATGGTCGGGTGGGGTGCGCCGTCCACATGGCCGTCCTTGTGGATCTGCAGGTGGTAGCTGTTTCTGGCAGAGGCTGTGTAGAGATGGGTCAGGCCGCCCCAGCTGGAGTCGAGCAGTGGGGAGGCATCGGGATAGGCCCTGACCAGGCTCAGAGCGCAGACCAGCAGCTCGAGGCGGGTCCCCAGCATCGCGTCGCTCTGAGGGGCTGGGGCCGAGTCTGCAGCCCGACCTCCTCCCCGACCTCACAGTCTGGGCCTCCCTGCTCTCTTCCTCCTCTGCTGTAGCTGCTGCGAGGCTGCGTTCCCTCCTTTTCCCGCTCCGACTTTTAAAGGGTAGCAGTGTGACATCAAACAGGAAGAACTCCCCTGTCCACATCCTCTGTGTTGTAATCAGCCATTCGAAGAAAGTGCAGAGGGTTCTGAGGCCCACGGAAGGCACATGGGCTGGGACACACACACACATACACGCACGCACGCACACGCCCCCTCGGTCTTGAGCCTGTGCTCCCAAAAGTGAACCGTGTGTGGGGAAAGTTATCTGTGACCCTGGGTCGTCTGTTGACCTGTCCCGCTTCCACCAGGAAGTGTGAAGGCAGCCAGCGGTCCGAAAACATCCAGCTCCAATCACATGGTGGCCGCCTCCTCTCGGCAATCCGACTCCTGCCCAGTCTGCTCATTGTGGTTTCTGGGATCCTTCTGACTGCTCTGTCGAGCGTGTGCTCAGCTCTGCCTCTGGGTGTGCACAGGTAGGTGACACCATTAGGCAAAGGACTTGCGCCAAGACCCCCACTGCAGGGGAGACACGCAGCCTGCGAACAGGGGTACAGACGCTACAGGCGCCATGTGGGAAGAAAGCAAACACGGCCTTGGAGTGATTGAAGACGGCAAAAGTCTGATTTCACAGTTTCCCGGGTCTTGATGGTCCGGCACACCTGAGCTGGTCGAGACGGAGGTGCCAGTAAGAGAGAGACTCACGCTGAGGCGCCTGGGTGTGGAAAGGCTGCTGGCTGGCAGAGGGGCCAGAGGGCAGGCGGCTTACCCGGGGAGGTGGCCCGGCAGGCATTCCCCGCCTGTGTCTGCCGGCCCCTCTTTGCACAGGTTGCTGCGGGGGCGCCTTCTGTGAAGCCGTGTTTGGTAGCATTGAGAGTCCAGTGGGGACCAAGCAGCCGGAACAATGCCAGAAAAACAGGCCGAGGAGCTTTTAGTCTGCTGGGTCCCACTTTCCTGAGTAAACACTGTGGACAGGCATCAGGTTGGACATCAGGGTTGTATAAGAGCGAGGCGGGGAGCTGGGTTTGCAACTCAGCAGTGGGGCACTTGCCTCGCATGTGCAAGGCCCTGGATTCAGTCCCCAGCAACACACACACACACACACACGCGCACGCACGCATGGGGGAGAGAGAGAAAGATGAGATTCCTGCCTGAAAGAGCAGAGATCTACTAGAGGAGGTGGATAAAAATCAGTAGCTGTCACATAAATCATGTCCCATCAGATTCAGGCAGAGACGCTGTTCCCGATTGCACGTGTGTGTGGCTTCCAGGTTTTACAGTTTCACAGCATTTTCCCACCTCTCAGTTTACTTGACCATCATTGCAAGTCCATCGAAAAGGCTCCCAGGTGCTAGTCATGTGTTAATGTCATACATGAAGAAACAGAGGTCTGGGGGGTCTGTGTGTCCAAAGTCACAAAGCAAACGAGGTAGAGGTAGAACAACTGTCCTCCTGTCCCTAGGCTGCTTCTCCACTCAGAATCACCGTGGCAGCTAACACTCAGTGAGAGCTTTCTGTTCCACTTATTCTGCATATTTACTTGCAGCGACTCATTTAGTGTTTAGAATGACCTTAGACACTGGCATTCCCTTTGTGCACAGGATCTGAGGGACCTAGTCAAACCTAGAGGCTAACACGTGGAAGCGGGTGGATTGGAACCAGGGTCTGACTGCAGATCTCCCACAAGAGATGCAAGCCCGTGCAGTGTGTTGGAACCAGAGTTACGCCTACCTGAGCTGGGGTCAGGGTCAGGGTCTTGGGGAGCTCCAGCTCTTGGGGAGAAGGTGGAAGTGGCAGTAGACAGAGCACTTTCCCTAGCAGATCCAGGTCTCCGCTCTGGGTGATTTTGTAGGACCTGTGACCTTGTGTCCCCAAGATTAGATAGAAGATGCAGATATTTAAATGCTTCCGTATAAAAGTCTCCTTTGGTAATGGCCACAGAATGATTTACAAATGTAATTGTGCATCTTGTCCAGTTGAAGCCATAGCTAACTTTCAGAATTGAAGTGCGGATCATTTAGGAACAATTGCCAATCGATAACCCCGTGTTTCCTCTTCGGCTGTGAATGGTAGAGATGGGAAATACCTTGAATCAACCAACAGCCACTGAGAACCTTCTCTGAGAGAGATCGGAGCAGGGAAAATGTACTCCAGTGCTTACAGTATCACCGAGCTGAGAAAAGCTTCATTCACTACTACTACTGTGTAAGCGCTACATTACTGGGACAGGTAAGAAATGATAACAGCATGCACAAAGAGACCAGAGCGGGTGGATACTGTGTGCAGGGAGCTTGGAAGGAAGGAACAGCCGGTGGAGCAGGGTGGGAGGGAGAGAGAAGGCTTACCCAGCCCCTGCTGAGCACAGTGGGGCTGCAGGTGTCCTGGGGGTGCATGCACCTCCATTCCTGAAGTTCCTGGAGGGATGGGGGCGGTCCCTGCTCCTTCAGCCAGGATTGGTAGGACGGAGAACTCACATGCTGGATCACTCCATCTCCAGAGTTCCCTCCAAGAAGAAGCCCTGAACACTTAGTAGCTGGAGTAGAGCCCAGGCAAGTGAGTTTACTTCTGAGGGGCCTTGGTGGGTGGGAAGAAGAAGCAGTCCCCACTTGGCAGTAGCTAAGGGAGCGTAACAATCGCAGGATAATTCCCGGCATTTGCTGTCTGGAAACGTGGAGAGTGAAGACTGAGGCTTGCCCATTGGCACACAGGGATGGCAGAGATGCCAGGTCCTGCTGAATGCCTGGAGGATTACAGACCTTGCTGCCTGCTGGAACCACCCGAGGAGCTCTAAACCTCAGCATTCAGGATGGGCCTTGGCCCCAGTGACTCCGAGGGGGGAAGCCCAGCTGCTTGGGAGATCCTGATACTCAAGCACCGATCAGTAAACAGGGTTGGAGCTACCACCACGCAGCGGAATTGGAACGTAGGAACTGAGGCCCCTTCACTGGCCTGGAAATCCGCCCAGGACTTCCAGCCCGGCTGCAGATTAAGATGGGACTTCCTAGGGAGCGGTAGTAGCAAATGCCAAAGAGATGCTCTGTGGGCCTGCCCACAGGTGGCCTTTTCCTCGTGCCTGGTGTGTGGCCTCAGCAGCTGCAGAGAGCGAGTGGAGAGAGCAGCCTCCACTGGCTGGCTCTTGGCCAGTGTGCTGGCTCCTGGCCACTGCACCTGGGGACACTCCTCTGCCACAGCTTAGGGCACAGGATCTGGGCACAGGTGTGGCCTTAGGAGGCCACAGTGACACACAGATGCCAGACAGGAGCAGGAAGCCCAGGGAGGAGGCCACTACGTGTGCTTTCTGGGTGTCGCCGTTGGGGGACTGGGTGTGGCAGAGGGGCTGGTCCCGTGGCAGGTGGGGGAACCTCTTGGTCTCCAGCCTCCCCTGGAAACCCCTGCTCGGACCTCAGGAGAATGTGCCCGGGGAGCTGGGCGGGGGCCTCAGATCCAGTCTCTGCACTTACAGAACCAGGCTCCAAACAGGCATCCCACAAGCTCGGGCGTTGTCACTTCCCTTCAACTCCGATGTCTTTTCTAACAATCAAGTCTGAGGAAATTTAGTCCCCCTGGATCATATTCTCGCAATATAAGGCTTAACAATGATTTTCAAGCAAGCAAACAAGCACAGAAAACATCGGTGACATTTCAGGAAGGTTGTGGCACCTCCCCCAGAGAACACTGAGAAGACCAGGAAAAGCCTTGCTACCCCTCGGCCTGAACACAGGGGCCACTAAGGCTACCCCAGGACAGGGAGGGGCCGGTGAAACCCTTACAGCTATGGCGGAGACAGAATGGGAGGAGATGAGGCATAAGGAACGGGGGTGCATCGAGCAGATGAGGGAGCGGTGGGCGGACAGACCTCTGGACAGAGTCTTAAAAAGAAGATGAGAGCTCTTTAAGACCATCTCCTCGCCTCTCTCCCAATTTCCTTTCATCTTGGTTCCTCTAATTTTTTCCACCGTAGCCTAATGATAGTCCAAAATAGAGGCCCATGGAAGGAGGTCCTGTCTTCAGGGCAGATTGAGACATCAAGGCCTGGAAAAAGAGTTAAAATCCACATAAAATGCTGAGGTGCTTCCAAAGGGTACCTGGGAATGACTCTTCCCTCCTGTTGCTTCTGCCAGTGAACCACCAGGCCCCCAGTATGGACCACACCTGTGGATTTATAAATATTGGTGCTTTGGGGTTGGGAATTTAGCCCAATGGTAGAGCACTTGCCCAGCAAGTGCGAGGCCCTGAGTTTGATCCCCAGAACCCACATAAATAAATAAATATTGACACTGATGAGAAGGGTGCACATCTAAGTGTGATGTATTTAATTAGAAAATAAGCTTCCATTTCCAAATGTATATTATTGTATTGCCCATTTTGTACTTAATACAGAGCACAAAATTCTTTATTGTAAGGCCAACCCATGTTTAGAATATCTAATCCAGCATGCATAGACAAGTGCTTGTCTGCTTAGGAGTTCAGAGTTTTTCAAGAGTATAAGACAGATGGGTTGAATATAAAATTCTGAAGAACTTCAAAAGAGAGACCTGAATGTATACACGGAGTGCTGCTCAGCCTGACAGGACAAATGCTTCATATGTAGGAAAACGGATGCATTATGAGACCCTAACACGAGTGAAATAAATCAGAAGCAGGTTACATATTGTGCGCTTTCTCTTAGACGAGAAACCCAAAGCATAAATAATTCAAAGAGCAAAATAAAAGATAGAAAACAGGGATTAGGACTTTGTGGAGATGGGAGGAAACCTGGGGATTGGGGAGAAGTGGAAGGAAAAGCTTGATCAAGATGTGATACGAATAAGTACTAATTCCCTGCAATGAATATATTTGTTACGTATCGCAAACGTATGCTAATAAAAAATGAAAAAAGAAGGGCGATCCCAGAGATGACCGAAGGAAGCACATGGAGGAAGAAGGGCGAGGAAGCCGCAGACTGAGCCACAGGTGGCCACGAAGTGTCCCTGAGCCCAGTGCCCTGGATGGACAGACTCAGCCGGCCGTGATGGGAGCAGCTTGCTCCCTGCCACCGTGTTCTTTCTGCCTCCCCGCGGCCGAACGCAGTCGGCTGCCCGCGGGCCGAAGCCTCTGCAGTTGGGAGCCAGAGTGAGCCTCCCCTCCTCTTCCTCGGTTGTTCACTGTGGCCACCTGGTCACATTCTGGAAAGCCAACCTGTCACCTGGGATTACACTCGGTCACCCGCGGGTGAGCTACACACCTTGTGGGTGGTGACTGGACAGGGTCAAATTTGCTGATGGTGGACTTGTTTTTCTTCCCTGCTTCCGTTAAAATGTCCACACCAGGTCGGCAATAAACTTAAGAAGGGCAGATTCCTTTAACCTGATATTTATATGATATAGTATTATTGTATCACATTTGTCTTATCATTTAGTATTCTAGGGCACTATAGTATCAGTCTCAGCCCAATGGCTTTCCTCAAAAGTAAATCTGGGGATTGGGGATTTAGCTCAAGCGGGCCTGAGTTTGATCCCCAGCACCAAAAAAAAAAAAGGGTAAATCTAAATGTGTGGCCAGAACCTCATCATACTTTCCACAATGAAACACAAGTAACTTCCACACAGTGACAGGATCCACGACGTGCCCGACTCACCTTTCATTCCTTGACCGGAAGCTTATTTTGCCAGGACTGAAAAGGGGCTGAGGACTCTCTAATGCCTTCACTGGGGAGTCCTAGCAAACAGGGTCACAAAAGGGCCCAAGAGCACAGGACGAAAGGAGCGGTCCAAGCAGTGGCCAAGAGCCGCAGCCCCAACTTCCCTTTTCCTCTCTCCCAACACCTCTCCCCTCTTCTCTCTGCTAAGGTCTTCCCTTCCTGGAACCCCTCATGGTCTCTACAGCGGGAGGGGGGTGAGAGCATGCGTGCCTGCAGGTGGGGGAGGCCAAATCTGCAGGACCGACATCACCAGAGTTACTGGGGCGTGGAGAGCAGGATTGTGTGTCCTACTCTGAGCAAGGCCAAGGCCCGAGGTCAGACCTGGGCGGAGGTGGGAGGCGCTGCTTTGGAATTAAATAAAACATGTTCATTTGCATCCTGCCCCCCAAACCTTGCACACATTCTTATTTCAAAGGGTCTCCTGGACTCTTCTTTCTTCCTCTTCATTGTTCTACTCTCCAGCACGAACGTATTTTATATTTGAGTCGAGAGGGCTTTTTCACTTTTTGAAACACTTTCTCGGTGGCTGTCTCCCTTTTCCCTCCGAGAAGCAGCGCTTGGAGAGGCGCTTCCCGAGCCTTGTTCCAGCGGGGCAGGATGCACTCCAGCCCTCCTGCCCCGGCATCCCCTCCGTCCCCTCTTTGTGTCTGAGTCAGAGCTCCCTTGGAGTTTCAGAGCTGGAAGACTCAGGCAGTCTGACCCCATTCCTTCCCCGCCATTTTCTTCCCCTTCCTCCCTGATCCAGCTCCCCCAAACCAAGGTGACCAGCGAGTCCCTCCCTCCCACTCTCCTCTTTGTGAGTCACAGACAAGCAGAACGTCCAGGCCGGGTCTCATTCTAGTTTGTTTCCATGCTGAGGATGACGAGTCCAGGGGGACCTGCCCAAGGTCGCAGGGCCAGGTCAGTGGCAGAAGTCAGCGTTGGGAGCAGGCTTCTGCGCCCTGGTGCAGAGTCTCTCTGCGTGACACCAGCACTGAGTTAGTCACCGAGACAGAGCCGTTGGAGAGGGATGTGGGCATGCGCGCTGGGTTCTGGGCCTGCCTCCTGCCTGGGGAGGTGGTTCTTCTCAAGCACTTTGCACAGCTCTTGGACAGAGGGTGCTGGGGGGATGGGCTTGGACAAGCTCGCAGCAAGCAGATCTGCGGCTTCTCCCACAGCAGTGGCCAAAGGGACAGAAAGGTTTTGCTTCACTTCCCCTCGGGGACCTTGGCTCCTTTTACTGCTAAGGTGAAGGTTCTGGAATCACTCCTTGTAGAACCACTTTGTTCCAGGTCCTGATCTTATCTGACCAGCTCGTACCATGTAGTGGGGCGAGCAGATCTTGGAGGCAGGTGTCTTGGAAGCTGCCTTTGGCAAGCTTGTCTTCACCCTGGTGGATCTCATTTCGGCCTGGTTGAATAAAGGGACTTAGCTACAAGAGATGCTTCGAGGCATATCCAGCTTGGAAACTGTCTCCTCGGCCTATAGTTACGGCCACACCAGCCATTCCCTGGACATTGTCAGATCCATACCCACAAACCAGGCTGTAGAAATTCAAACACTGGTGCCTTCTTAATAAATCTTTAATGATTTACGTCTTGGGTTGAGTCATTCAACAGTATCGAGAGATTTCCATTATCTATGAATGATATCATTTTTTTTAAGGAAAAACTACTTAAGTGGAGTTCTAAGGAAGAGCTTGCTGAACTGTGTAGCCTCAGAGTCCCCAGAGGGGCTGTCTCTGCAATCATGAGAGGTCTGTGTGCCACAAAAATACGATTTTTCATGTGGGTGGACCCTCATGTGAAAAGATTGGAATGTCCTTCTCAAAGGTCAACACATTAGCTACAAATACAATAACCACAATGATAAAGTGTTTTCCCAGACCTGCTTTGGGCTACACATGGCCCCACGGAGGAGGCCAGGTAGACTCACGAGATGAGGTGTTTAAGTGACATGTCCCAGGTGATCTGTAATTTAGGCTGTGGCTGGGCCCCACACTGTAAGTCTCGCGTAGTGACAGGGCCACTCTTTACCTTTACAAACACCTTTCCTGGCTGTACTCTGTGAGCATGTGCTGGCACATTCTCTCCCCCGATCTTCCCATCAGCCCCTGACAGAGAATCCCCGTCTATCCTATGGGGAGTGATTCGTGACTTGCCCATGGTTGTACCCCTGGTCTGTGGCAGAAGAGGGAGTCCAGTCCAGGTCTTCTGGCTCTGAATTCAAGCTCTGTCAATTCACCCTCTTCTGTGAACGCCTGTTTTTAAGAATGTGTTTTCAGTAATGGAGCCACCATGATGGGAAGGAACATGGTGGGCAGAGGACAATAATGGCAGTGGCAGGGGGATTCGGTACAGGAAACAAGCTCTCCTTGGGAGCTCTGGATACTTCTCTAGGTGGAGGAAGAAGGAACCATGGCGAGAGCCCTGGGTTATCCTGCTTAGAGGGCCCTACCCACTCCTGTTACCTCACTTTGCCTCTTTGTCCAAAACCAAAGAGAAGACAGTCATTTCTAAAGCTGGGACCTGCCCAAAGAAGAAACAATAGACTTTGGACTCTTGTTTGTGTGTGTGTGTGTATGTGTGTATGTGTGTGTGTCCGCACAGGCTGCCCAATTTGATTGGTGCTCAAAGCCACCCTGCAGGCCCCAGCTCACCCTCTCAGGATGCCTGGGGCTTGTCACGCAGCCCACGTCGGGGAGCAGACATCCTGGTTCCCACTCACCTCCTTGGAGCCCATGACCCCGGCTGGCCCACTGTATTTGGGACGCTGCACATCCGGACTGCTGTTATCTCGGGATCCTGGGACTCGTTGGCTCCCCTGCCCTGCCGCCTCCCCTCCCTGTGGACACGTAGCCACCACACACTTCTCGGAGGGCTATTTCCAGCTGGGGGCCGGTAGTTCGTCCCCAGCCTGTCAGCTCGGGCCGTCTGTGAGCCGCAGCTGGGACGGGTGTCCTGACACGTCATGGGTTCAGCAGAACGCAGGATGTTGGGGCTTCCGGAGGCAGGCATCCCCTCAGCCTGCGGGAGGTCAGGGCTGCTGAGACGCGGGAGTGGGGGCTGGGCAGGATGCGCCCGCCACACAGCTGGGAGGAGCTGGGTGTGTGCTCGGCCTCCGGGCACCTCCCGCAGCACTCTGCACTCAGCCGCTCCCTCTGCCTGGCAGGGCCGAGGCCCACACGGCCTGTGGTAGGATGCAGGCTCCAGGGTCAGTCCGGGCCAGAAACCGAGCTGTGCCTGTCATCTTTGTAAGTCGCTTCCTCTCTCAGAGACTCAGTTTCCTCATCTATAAACAAGGACATAATAATTGCACCTGCCTCGCAATATGATTGGCAGAATTTACTACCGTGGCACGTAGAATACTCAATCTCACGTCAAGAGGTCACACAGAGCCGCGTGATTTCGAGCAGGTTTTTAGCATCAGGGTTGTCATTACTGTCCCCTTTCTAACCTCAGCCTCGGGGAGCTCCTTGCAGATGACTCGAGGGTGCTTGTTATTTCCGAATTGTTTCTTCTGTCTGGCCTATTTCAGGTGCTTAGAAAGTGCTC
The DNA here is from genome assembly GCA_004026905.1 of Hystrix cristata. Classification (NCBI taxonomy): domain Eukaryota; kingdom Metazoa; phylum Chordata; class Mammalia; order Rodentia; family Hystricidae; genus Hystrix; species Hystrix cristata. The sequence goes on along the minus strand of PVJO010017864.1, from coordinate 20,500 downwards.
ACTAAATGAAAGAATGAGCTCTTCCCTCAGCTCGGTGGTGTGGAAAGAACGATGAACTTGGCATTAAGGCAAAAGCAAAAATCCGGGTTCAAATCCCAGCTGTTTCCTGGCCGATGTTGCACATGGCCGAGTCAGTATGAGCACCTAGTCTCAGGGTCCTGCGGGGTCCCCGTGTGTCGAGGAGGGACAGTCCCCCGGCTCAGCCTTCTTCCCGGGTTTGCAAAGACAAACAAGGGGCTGTGCGGGCCGAGGGAGATGATTTTGTATCTATCTACATGTCTTATGTCTCAGAGCCCCGCTCCCAGGTGACAGATCCGTGCGGTTTAACCTCTTTCCAGGCCACTGTGTTCCCGACCAGCTGGCCTCTTGTCTTCCTCAGAACTGAGCCGGCTCAGCTCCTAATACCAGTCACCAGCAGCTGGAGCCGCTCCGCAGAACACCGGTCCAGCCACCCCCGATCTGCCTGAGCAGAGTCGCTGTGCAGGGGCGCTGTGCAGGGTGTACCCTCACATCCCTTCGCCCCCATCACTTTACGGCATCCACGTGGGCACTTTCACTCTTTTACTGTCCTTCGAAGCAAAGGCACCTGGTCTTGCTTGAACGTCACCACAACTCTAGGGTAAGTAAGACTGGTGATTTTGCCTTCACTTTATACACGAGAGCAGGGAGACGGAAACAGGTTACAGGCTGACTTGAGATCTCACAGTGACAAATGGTGCCCAGGTCCCCACTCTGTGTGTGACAGCAGGGTGCTCCCGAGGTGCAGTGGGACGTGCCTCTGATGGGCTGCATGGCATGGGAGCTCTGACTCCAGCTCTGTTTTATAAGCTCCTCTTGCTCTCTTACTGGCTATGTTAGTTGGGTTTCCATCACTGTAACAAAATAACCCAAGGCAAACTACTTATGCAGAAGAAAGGTTTATTTTGGCTCACAGTTTTGGAGGTAGCATACCACGGTGACAGTTTGTGGCAAAATTGCTCAGCTCCCAGCCAGGATGTGAAAGACCAAGGGAGAGGAAGGTCTGGAGTACCAAGTCCCCTTCCAGGGCTGCCCCCAGTGACGTGACAACCTCCCGAAAGTAGCATGGGCTGGGGACCGAGCCTTGGCAGACCCTTCTCCAAGCCATGGCACTGGCTCATCTCTCGGGCAGGTTAGTCGGGCTCTCAGACTTTGGCATGTCTATAAAATGGGGATATTACATCAACCTGTAATATCAACAGTACCCGGCTCACAGTACCCACTCGACATTTCCTTCCATTCCGACATTTCCTCAAAGCATCCAAAACCTCTAAAATGTGTGCACTTTCGCATATTTCCATTCCTACTCCATAAAGGTCTTTCAATGAGTAGGCGAAGTGAATATTTATCCAACGAGTCTGTACTGAGTGCCTACTACATATACACCAGGCAGGGGGATGTGCGTGAAAAGACACTGTCCTTCATATCACGGAGCTTGCAGTGTGGTGGGAGAAGGGCAAGGACACAGCTACTGAGAGTGATCGTGCCGGACAGGTGCTCAGAGTGTGGCAGGCGCCCAGCAGGCGGAGCCTCCGAACGCTCCAGAGGAAGTGAGGTCTGGCTTCCCAGGAGGGTGCGTAGCTGGCCTGGTCTCGAGGCAGTGAGAGCCAGCTAAGTGCACGGGGTGATACAGGGGAAAGTGTTTAAAGGGGCGATCACGTGTGGAAGGGTAGAGGACCATGAAAGAACATGTTACATAGCCACAGTGGAAAAGGTGGTGGGAGGTATTGGCAAATCAGAGAAGGTGGGCAGAGCTGGGTTCCAAAGGGGTTTATACAACATAAAAAGGAATTTCAGTTACAACCTTCAGCCTTAGGGACACTGGACATTTTGAGCATGGAATTAACACGATTACATTTATCTTCCAGGAGATCAAATAGGTGTTTTCTGAAAGATTCTAGGTAAGAGAAAGTAACAGGCTTAACTAAAGCAGAGGCCATTGAGACTAGGAAAAAAAAGAGGTTGTGAGAGATCTTCACAAAGAATTCACAGGAATGAGTGATTGATTGTACACAGAGAAGGCGGCAGAGAGAAGAGTCCAGGATGATCACGGCTCCTGGGCTAAGTGCCCCCAGGGATGATGGTGTGGTCACCAGGCTAGAGCACACCAGGGGGGAGTAGGATTGGTAGGAGAGACGAGGGCGTTGGGTGTATTGGGGTGGAAGGCATAGGAGATGTGTGGCTTTGGGAGAGAGAGATCAGGCACAGTGGGAGAGAAATGGGAGTCTGCATAGAGGGGGCAGTTGAAGCAATTTTAAGGTGAACCCAGGATACTGGTACTTAAGAAGAAAGTGGAGGAAGAGGAACCTGCAGGAGACTAGGAAATGCAGAAACCTGCAAACCTGGTTCCCAGCTTAACTACCACTCAACACAGTGGATTCCTGTGGAGCAAAAGCTGAGCCAGAACTTGCGCCCCATGAACTGAGCCGGCGGCTTGGGAGCCTCAAGCGGCTCACAGCCGACTTGACTGAAGACAGATGGGGCAGCTTCCGATCAGCCTCTTTCCTTTCGGCTTCCTCCACCTCTCGGGTCTCGGGGTTGGGTCTCCCCAGTCGCCAGAGGAGGAGGCGAAGAAAGACATTAACCAGAAGGGAGAGCGAAGGTTGCATGCCGAAGGCTGAGACGGAGTAGAACCAGCGGTCTCTCTCCAGCCCCACTCTCATGCTCACGCGGCATCTGTGGAAGTGAGCGCGGAGGGACGGAACAGAAGAGCTTTCAGAAATAAAACACGCCCAGGCGCGGCGGTGTGCGCCTGCAGTCCAGCGCTCTGGAACGGTGAGGCACAAGTCCAAGCTCAGTTGGAGGACTTAGCAATTTAGCAAAACCCTCTCTCAAGCTAAACCATAAGGGAAGGGCTGGGGACGTTCGATCCCTAGTGCTGTGAAATGAATAAATGAATAAAATGTGTAGTTTCCTGATCTTTTTAAGTAATGGACCTTAAAAAGCAGTGACTGAAAAATGACCGAAGGGGACCAGGAAGACAAGACAGTTCCCAAGCTGACGTGTGAAAGAGGAACGATTTGGGAAATACGGAAAAATGGGAGGATAAAAGACTCCAGGATCTCTATGAACATAATTACTTTATTAGTGTATTCTTAGTGTATTTTCTTCTGCTCTCTCTTTTGTGGATAATGTTTTTGTGAAAACAGTTTTCGTATGTATGCTGGGAAAGGCATCCATGTGCGATATCCTGGAGACACCTGAGGATGGAGAAGGTGTTTCGAGCATGTGCAGCCCTGGGGGAGATTTAGGCTTCCCGGATTATTCTGCAGGACGGTGTGACTCCTGAACACGAGACAGACTTCATTCCACACTCAGCTCCTGCCCCCACACCCAGCTGTGCTGGGAGAACTAGCAGAGGTGAGCTCCATGAGATGCGTATCCAGGCCCAACCCGGCGTCCTCCCGGGGACTCGTTGGGACCACATCACCTCTGTGCCGGGGTGTCCAGAGTGCCACGCCCCAGACTTGGTCCACGGATGCCCAGGTGCCCTGGCCCAGATCTTCCAGCTGTGGGCTCGGCACACTTGGGCTCTCGGTAGGGCCGAGCCCGCAGTCTTGGGACTTGACGGAGGGTGCGCTGACCCCGCAGCCTCTGGGCTTTCCCTAGAGGGTGCCCAGTTCTCGCCTCTCACTGCGCCCGCCCTGTGAGTGCACTTCTCTGGAGCTTCGGGAGCCTTGGCTCCTCCTCTCCCCTCTGCTCGCACCCTGCCTTCCCAAACCTGCCGGAAAAGGCAGCGAAGGGGCTGCGAGGGTTTGTGGCCAGCCCCTTGGAGGCTGGCCCCTGGGCGGCCCACCGAAGCTGGCAGTGGGCCGAGCGCCTTCGGCTCCCTGACATCTGGCTTCCAGCGCTCCTCGGAGCCTCTCACTTGGAGTCTGAGGGTGTTAGGCACAATTCAAAGCAGCACGGAAAGCCCCTGCGCCCATTTATTTCATCCAGAACATCCCCAAACGCTTCTCTGCATTTGGTTAAAACAAAACAAAAATCTCTTCAGTCATTTGTGCAGTGTGAGAGCAGGAAGCGAGAATTAATTCTTACAGATTATTCTGTTGTCCTCGAACTTGGAGGCTGTACCACCATGGAGACTCCCAGGAGCTGGGAGGTGGGACCCCGCACAGTCGCCCAGCACTGGAGGCTCCAGAGCGAGGGTCTCAGGCAGGTTACGGGGAAGGGCAAGGTGGAGGGAAGCCGAGGCCGGGAGCCCGGGAGCTCCAGAGGGACCCAAAGCCCGAGGTCTTCGCGCTGGACTTCAGGGAGGCCTCCCAGGTCGCTTCCTGCTCATGCCTCATTGGTGGTTAGGTGGTTTCCTGCTCACGCCTCATTGGTGGTTAGGTGGTTTCCTGCTCACGCCTCATTGGTGGTTAGGTTGTTTCCTGCTCACGCCTCATTGGTGGTTAGGTTGTTTCCTGCTCACGCCTCATTGGTGGTTAGGTTGTTTCCTGCTCACGCCTCATTGGTGGTTAGGTTCTTTCCTGCTCACACCTCATTGGTGGTTAGGTTGTTTCCTGCTCACTCCTTATTGGTTGTTAGGCTTTTTTTTTTTATGTTAGCTTATCTCAGAATGCTAGAGAAAATCCAAAGCTGGGGAAGGTTTTCTATTGGTTTTTGATAAAAGCATTTATGGATAGACCCATAGGTACATTTAATATTTTAGCTATGCACAAAGTAGTATCTTGCATGGAAATATTCTGTGTGCCTGGTGACAAAATTTGAAGCTCAAAATCAAAACAGTGTGTGCACCATATGAACATACTTTTTGGGACAATGGGACAGAATATTTGAGATCAGAAGATGGAGGATGCATGTTCACGATGGGCTCTTGACAGTGCAAGGGGTCCAGAAGAAGAATGAAATGGAATATCTGAGGGGTGGTGGGGCCTTAGTCCTATTCCCAGATGAGAAAACTGAGGCCCAAAGAGAAGTGTCTTGTCCATGGTCACAAGATACAGCGGCACCTCAGTTCATGAACTTAATTCTTCCACAATTCTGGTCACAAACCGGATTGGATGAGAACCGAATTAAATTCACTGAATTAGACTCAGTGTTGACCTCACGGGGACATTTGATTTGATTTCCTTGACTCTACCTGCCAGCTACGAAGTAGAGGTAATCTACCCCATCACTTGAATGTTTGACTAAGAAGATGTCCAACAACTGTCTTGAGAACTTTTTTCTTTTTGGTGTTAGTTTTGAATGGTTGGAGTGGGGCAGCAGTATTTTACAGTTGACGGGATGTTTTCATATGCACGCCCCACTTGATCCTTGCCACAGCCCTGCCTGGTGGTGAATGTGTTTGGTTGCAATGAACAGAAGACCGCAGCGGCTCAAACCCAGAGCGGATGTTTTTCTCATGACAGGAGATCCGCAGGTAGGTGCTTGCTAGGGACGGTTCCGTATCTCACCGATGCTGGACGCGGTGTGCTACGTTTCTTGGGCTTCTGCCCTGCAGCTGAAAGACAGCTGCACTCCCTCCAGGCGTTCTACAGTTAGTCCTCACTTAATGACCTGCGTGTTCAGTGATCATCTGGGCGTAGCACAGTTGCGCTCTTTGGACTTACAGCCAGCTGCTGGGTCTTATGACCCATCTTTTGTTTTTGTTTGTTTGTTTTTTTTGCACAGTTCTGTGCATCTTGTTCGTAGAGCTTCAATGTCTTTCTTTTGTACAGTACACCTGGTTTGTACAGTTCTGTAATTTTTGCTGATTCTCCTGTACAGTACGGTGCTGTATTTTTATCTTCTGTTGTACGTCACAGTGCCGCATGTAAGAGTTATGCCAATAAAAGCAAAGTCATCAAGGTGGCGTTTGCTTTGACCGTTTCTTTGTTCTGAATATTGTAACATATGTACTACACACAATTCCTCCTTAGCAACCAATTCATTTAACGACCTAGTCGCAGGAACAGACTCTATCACTGAATGAGGAACGTCTGTATTCGTTTTCAAGTCAGGAATAAAAGGGGGAGAGTAGGGGTGCTTCTCAGAGCCCCAGGTGGAATTCTGCTCATGTCTTATCAGCCAGCAGCATGCCACGCAGTCACCCCCGCTACTGAGGGCCTAAGTATTTTGCACAGAGTTGAGCACCTTGCTGACCCCACAAAACTGGGTTCCACCAGCAAGGCAAACACGTATCTGCCATACATGGGCCCCGAGCTGCTCCTTCTTTCTCCCCAGCTGGTGAGCAGTGACGTTTGGCTTTCAGCATCCCTCTCTCCTCTTTCTGCACCCTCTGTCTGTGTAATAACCTTCACACCTCCCATAATCACAGAGGTTCATATTAAGCCTTTGAAAATCCAGGAAAAAACAACAGCTAAATCGCCAATACCCTTGTAGCTAGAGGGAATTCCAAATGTTAACATTCTGTAGTGTCCCCTTCCTGAAAGTTTCCCACACACATATAAATGATAATATATTGTGCTCTATTTTTTTCTTTTCTTTTGCAGTGCTGGGAATGAAACCCTAGCTCATGCTAGATAAGCACTGTACCTGAAAGCTACATCCCCATTCTTATCCATGCTTTTCCATTCAATAGCACATTTATTTCCCCAGGCTATTAATCTTTTTTCAAAATCAAGTTACTGTTTATTATTTTTCTGATCACCAAGGGAATACATGCTTGTCGTAAAACATTTTTGCTTATCACACAAATATTTCTTATATTCTCACCTCAAAAGAAATCTGGCAGCTTCATCAGAATTTAGTTAACTATTCTCATGTTCAAACAAACATTGAGGTTGTTTCCAATTTTTTATTGTTAAAGATAACATTTTGATGAGTGTCCTTGCACATAGATTCTATGTTATTTCCTTTGTGTAGATTCCTAGAAGTGGAATTACTGGGTTAAAGGCTATGAGCATTTTCAAAGTTTCTGACGCATAATGCCAAACTGCTTTCTGGAAGCAGTGTGCTGTTTACACTTCGACCAGCATTTTATAGCCTTGCTCAGCTTACTCCTGCTTCACCAGCAGTCTCTTTGGGCTTTCTGCAAAGGACAATATGGCTTGGCAGAAAGTCCAAGCAGTCAGAAATCCAACTGATTTTGACCAGTAGTCAGAAGAGCTGATTTTAAGTTCTGACTAGCAGTATCAGAACTTGTGTGTGACCTTGGGCAAATCACTCTTCTCAGTTTAGTTAAAAATAGCATGCATTGGACTGGGTACTGTTGGTTGCCCATTCAGTAACTATTTCCTCTTTACTGCTTTCTAACAGAGCCCTGATCTACCAGATCTGCCTCTTCCCTGAAGACATAAAACTGCGGAGGATGCCGACCTCAGTGCCAGCGCTTTTCAAGTTGTGTAGTCTGAGGACCACTTTGCAACTTAAAATTTAGTAAGAAACCCAAAGAGCATTCATTTATGTGTATTACAGCATGTCTTCTAAAACTGAGAACTTTAAAAACTATTAATTTTAAGATAATAATAAGTTCATTGTATATTAACTTATTCACATAAAAATGTTATAAAAATAACTATATTTTCCAAAACTGAAAAAAATTATTAAGGTAGAGTGGCATTGTTTACATTTTTACGAATTTCTTCGATGCCTGGCTTTTTTTTTTTCTTTTTTTTAAAATGGGATCTTGCTAAGTAATCCAGGCAGGACTTGAACTCACTATGGAGCCTGGGCTGGTCTCAAACTCGTGGCAACCCTCCTGCCTTGGCCTTCTGAGTGCTGAGATTAATGCTGGCTTGGTAGAAAACAGCTGGATTCTCATATCTGCATCTGCATCCAGTGTGTGTCCACTGGGAGAAAATGAGGAAGAAACAGGCAATAATGTTATAAAAAACTAAAAATCATTGGGTTGGGGATTGAGCTCAGTGGTAGAGAGCTTGCATAGCAAGCATAAGGCCCTGAGTTCGATCCCCGGCACCCCTGCAAGAAAACCCCTACAAATAGTTTTAGCTTTGTGGATCTCTTTTTAAAAGTGCCTCAGAGACTTCAGGAATTCCCAAAGTATACTTTGAAAACTGCCTCACTGATCCTACTGCCTTTGCCAGCAATCGGTTCGGGAGGGGCATACAGCCCAGTTTTCCTAATGAGGCTGCTAGGGGCTTTTGGTAAATTCTTACTTCCAAAGAAAAAGGTAAGAAAGACGTTATCACATCTGTGACATCAGGAAGAAGTATAACTGTTTCCTGTGAGCCTCTGGAGGAAGCCAGCACAGGAGGAGGGCGAAGCCAGGGGATGCCAGGCAGGCAAAGATGGCGCCTCCTGGGCCATGCTCTGGGCCAGCACAGGAGGAGGGCGAAGCCAGGGGATGGCAGGCAGGCAAAGATGGCGCTTCCTGGGCCATGCTCTGGGACAACACGGGAGGAGGGCGAAGCCAGGGGATGCCAGGCAGGCAAAGACGGCGCCTCCTGGGCCACGCTCTGGGCCAGCATGGTGTGAGCTAACAGCAGAGCCAGAGAAGGCCAGGCCAACACACTGTGGCCTGAGAGCAGGGGGTGTCTGCAAGTGCCGTGCTCTGAGACGAGGGAGTGAGTGCAGGGCAAGGTGGCAGCCAGAACTGAACACTCCAGCTGTTCCAGGCCGGGAAGCTGGTGACCCCAATATGCGGCTGTGAATTAACTGATCCACCTGTTTATGGTTGATGCCCATTGAGAGCCTAGCATTAGGGGAAATGCTAAAAAGTCCAGGATGTTAAGGCTACTCTCTTGTAGCCTTTAGTAAAGAGACAGGCTTAGGCCCATTGGAAAACAGAGATGACAAGAATCTTGTCTCCAGGAGATCTGGGGACTTAGCATAGCTGAGGAGCCAGGCCGGGCTCAAATACCTACCTTTCAGTGTCTCCACCTGATATACCAGACAGCCAAAGTAAGCTCCCTGCTTGTGACTGCTATTCGGACTGCCTCTGAGCAGAGACCTGAAAACTGGGTGATGGAGAAGGACAGAGAACAAAGACCATGGATCAGGAGAGTCAAAGTGCATACGCAGGCCAACACTTGACCTATGTTCAGCAAACCATGGAACTGACCAGGAATGAACTGATGGAAGTCTACTAAATTTTAAGGGACCATATCGCCAAATAAATCATGTTCTTGGTGAAAAAGTCTGATCAACTTTCAATACATAAGGCAGCCCCCACTCCAGTGAACCCGTGATTGCTAAAGCTGTGCACCTTTGCCACTGGCCGTCACTTTTTCCTGCCAAGTATCTTTTCAGACTGTTGTCACAAGTCACCACAGACCGGGAGGCTTACACCAGCAGTCTTCAACCTTTCTGGCACCAGGGACCAGTTTCATGGAAGACAGTTTTCCTATGAGAGGGGTAAAAGGGAATGGTTGTGGGATGATTCAAACTCATTACATTTATTATATAGAAATAATGTCTTCATTAGTTTTCTTGTTGCTGAGACAAAATACCTAACACCCAAAGTTAAAAGAAGGAAAGGTTTATTGTAGGCCACAGTTTGTAGAGGTTTCAGTTCTTAGTGGCTGGCTCCAAGGCAGGGTGGCAGGCAGCAGAGAAAGAGTTCATGGTGGACAGAAGGCAGCAAGCAGCAAGCGAAGTAGCAAACCAGCAAGTGGTCACAGCAGCCCTCTTTCTTGTCCCTTATTTCTATCCAGGCTATGTGCCCTCTGGGTAGGTAGCACTCACACCAGGGTGGGCCTTCTCATTATCCATACCCAGAACTATGCCAAACCAATCAGTGGACTAATTTAGCAAGCATCACACATCCTAGATCCAGCCACATGTGAAAAGCCGTGCCTATAACCACATGAGACTTTGGGGGAACATCTAGACACAAGCCATAAAAAATATAATTGATTACTGCATAATGTAATACTGTTACATTGTAATAATAATAATAGAAATATAATGAAATAATTATACAACTCGTCATAATGCAGGGTCATGTAAATAAAATAACGGGCAGACCATGCATAGACTAAAATAAATGCTGGACTCTGACTTGCGCCTGCCGCCAGATGCGGTTGCACAGCTAAAGTGCATCCACTCACTTGCCGCTTTATTGTACTTGCCACTCACTGATAGGGTTTGATAGGAGTCTGCGAGCAATTGATTTATTATGGTCTCTGTGCAGTCAACCTCTCTGCTAATATTAATCTGTATTTTCAGCTGCCCCCTAGAGCTAGCATCACTGCCTCAGCTCCACCTCAGATCATCAGGCATTTTCATAAAGAGCACACAGCCGAGTGCCTCACACAGTTCACAGCAGGGCTTGTCCTCTTGGGGGATCGCATGCTGCGGCTGATCTGAGAGGAAGTAGAACTCAGGCTGTACTACAAGAGATGAGCATGGCTGTAAATGCAGCTGAAGCCTCACTTGCTCACTCAGCACTCACTTTCAGCTGTGTGGCCTGGGAGGCGAGGACTTGTGGCTCACACGACATACGTTTATTTTGCACAGTTCTTGTATCCGGGATGTCCGAGGTCCCAGCTGATTTGGATCAGCCCAAACTCTCACATCGGTTCTTAGAAGGGAACTATTCCATTCATGAGGGGTCCACCCTCATGCCCTAATTACCTCCCAAGATCCCACCTCCTAATCCCATCACGATGGGTAAGAGAATTTCAACAGATGGGTTCTGCGGGGCAAAACCATTCAGTTCACAACCCCAATGGTCTAATTCCAGCTGACTTCTGTGAAAATGCAAATATCTCTCAGTACATAGCAATAACAACACTAACTGCTTCCTGCGTGCCAGGTATTTATATGTACTGTCATATTTCATCATATCATGATTCCTGCTTTGCAGATGAGGAATTAAGCGTTAAGAAGCTTACTGGATTGTTTCTGACCTCAGAATCTCGAGCTGCCAGCACTGGCCCCCCTGGCTGCTCTCGTTCTCTGGGTTCTGGTGGCACCGGGTAGTTTCCACGGACTCTGCAGTCGGGAGAGCAGGAGCAGAGTCCTCGGTCCCATAGAGCCTGGAAACGAACTTGTCCGCTATGAGGTGAATTCAGTTCGGTGTACTGACACAAACATTGATTCAGATTTACTTCAATAAAAACGAAATGGATTATCTTGTCAGGGGACTTGCACAGGTCGGCGGGTTTTCAAGCAAGCTGGCCAGAGGGGGCAGCGGTAACCCTCCTGACATCACACTATGTGGGGCGTGGCTGTGCCAGCGGCCCCGTGGAGGTGGAGGTGCCCAGTGGCTCCAGCCAGCGTCCTTAATGACAGTAGGGCACGTGTCGTGGGCCCTGGTCTCCCTCAGGTGGTTCGTCCCTCAAGACCCGGGTCAGACTCACCTCCAGGACTCCTCGCTGATCGGCCCAGGCCCTTTGGACTCTTTGGAACTTCATAGCCTGTCAGTACCTACATGTGTAAAAGGAGTTACAAGAGCTTCGAGGAACCCAAATGCAGAAAACAAACACAGTCTTACAAAATGATTCGCCGAATGTTCCTTTTCACATCAGATCACCCTGTGACATTCGACCCACAGGGGGTTAGCTCTGCATCCTGTTTCTCCCAGCAGCTCCAAAGATGGTTTCTCAGAATGGTGGTGAACGAGGGACTTGGAGATGTTCCAGCCCGGCCCTGCGTTGTGCAGGTGAGGCAGATGAGGCTGAGGGAGCGAAGTGACGGCCGCTCTGTGTCACGGCAGGAGCAGGCACCAGGCCAGGACACACCATTCTTTCAGCTGATCGGGAGCACCGCACACCCCCACACGGGAACTCATGCATTAGCTTCGTGGAATTTCTTTCTCAGGCCTCACCATTCTGTCAAACTGTGTCAACATTTGGCGGTAATGACTTTACCGCCTGTGTCAAGTTTGGCAGCACTTGTAATTTTTCTAGAACTTCTATACGTTCTCAGAGGGGGAACTTAAATTTTAATAGTTTGAGATTTGCTGTATGAAATCCATATTTACACTTATTTTTGTAGACTCCGATCATATCATATCCCTGCCTTGTTTATTGGTATTAGTTTTTCCTTTTAGATGTATTTAAACTGATGGCAGATCTGGGCTGATCTTAAAAAAAAATCGTGGAATTCTGTTTTTTTCTTTTTGGATGCTGGGGATTGAACTCAGGGCCTTGCACTTGCTAGGCAAGTGCTCTACTACTGAGCTAAATCCCCAGCCCCCATGGGATTTTAAAGCTAGAAAGAACCATCGGAATTTGATGACTCTTCTTTAATATCGGTGAAGTGGCCTTCCTCAAAAAAAATTCTAAGAGTAATTTTACCTATGTTATAATTTCCTGTACCAAAGTATTTCTAGACACAGTTTCGTGAAGACTGCTAATGCATAAGGCAGCGTCCATCTGAAGCCCCACTTGGGCCGTCTTTCCGCCAGGACTGACCCTGTTCAGAAGTCAAGAGTGTATTCTAGTGCTGTAGAAACTGTGTCTCCCTCCATGCCGCGTGCGAGGGCCACATAATGAACGGACTAATGCATGCGTGCAGCCTGTTGAGCGAAACTTGTTCTTTATGGTAAAGAGGAGCAAGGCACAAATAACTGGCTGGTTCCAGAAAAAGCAGCAAGGGTCCCGTTCCGGTAAAGACTAGCAGAGACTCGTTTCCGGCTAGTATCTGCCAAAGTTGGCTCAGGAAGGAGGAGAAGAGTGATGATCATTTCTCAGAAAACGTTTCTGTGCAGCCACGGATGCAACTGCCCTGGGAAGAGGCATCCTGCAAGGGAGCAGAGGCCGGGGGCTCGCTGACCACCTCCATTCCCCTGCTCCAAACTTCTCCATCTCTCCCGCTGACGCCTGTCAAAGTGGCTGAGATCCCAAGACCCTCTGGAACTCGGGAAGGCCCTGAGTCACTTGGGCAGGAGAAAAGAGAGGCCACGTCCAGAGGCCTGGGGTGCTGCACTGCGGACCTTGACTGGTTGTAAATTCTGTTTCTGTGCCAGCAAAGAGAACCAGAGGTCTTGGTTACACGGAAAAGCAGGAATGTCAGAAACCACGTGTGCAAAACTTTGGAAGCACTTAGAATTTTGTCCTGTGTGTGTAAACTCTCTTCCGTATATTCGGCCATTTCTGAGAGATCCTGTCGTCCTAGTCAATTGAAGGGGGATAACTGAGCATCAAAATCATGTTGCTATTCTGGACTAAATTTTGGGAAAGCCCTAATATTGAGCCAATTGATTGTGTAGACACAATTCTCTGAAAGCTTTGGCACATGGGACTTGATCCCCAGGGCGGTGCTAAGGGAAGGCAGGGGGTCTGGGAGGGGCAGGGAGGTCTTCGGGAGCTTAGAGGTAGCCCTCAGGGGGACTCGTGGGGGCCAGCCCCTTGCTCTTCCTTGCTTTCGTGTCTCGGCCATGATGTGACTTTTTTTTTTTTCCATGATGTGACTTTGTTCCACCACATACCCCTCCTGGTAGTGCTGCCTCAGCGCAAAGCAGCAGGGCCAACCAACCATGGACTGAGCTGCCCAAACCTGAGCAGAAATCACCTGTTTCTCTTCATAAGGTAACGATCCCAGGTATTTGTCATGGTGGAGGGAAGCTGACCAACATAGTCCCTGGGTGAGTCCAGGATGCACCCGGGTTCTGCCTGAGACACAGCAGCAAGCTTCACATCTCAGTGCTCTGACTGGTGCATCCCCGAGTGCAGCACGCGCCCTGCAGTCCTTCAGTCCTTCTCTCCAGATGGCGCTAGGCCTCTGGGGGATACTTGAAGAAATGTTTATTTTATAAACTATGATAACCAAGGGTGCGCTTGCCACACTCCATCTTTGTCACAGGGGGGCATATACATGGATACGCTTCTTGGGCAGAAACACACAATCAGTGCAGGAAAGGTCAGTGATCTGGTTAATCAGGCAGACAGACGCCCTCAGGAATAATTCTCGCATCTACCCTAAGTGGTTGCCTGTGGCCGTCTTCTGCACAGCACACTGTGCAGGTCAGCTTTGGAGCTTGCCCTGTGAGCTCCTGAACTGTTATGGGGCCTCGTCTCCTGCTCCGACACCATGCCAGGAGGAAGCACAGTCCACCCTCTGTGCCCACGCAGGTACTTCTGCCTCCTGAGCGTCACACAGTAGCAGCTAGAGTTGTGACACGCTTCCTGTGTGCCACACATTGCCACTGCCCCGGTTAATCCTCCCACCACTGTGGCAAGTGGGCTTTCGTACGGATGCTTGTTTCCCTCCCTGTCCGTATATTGAACTCCGGATCTGCAGTGTGATGGTGTTTGGGGGACCAGGGTTAGGTGAGGTCATGAGGGCAGACCCCCATCATGAGATTATGCTTTTGCGAAAGGGGGGGAGGACATAACCGGGAAGAGAACCCTGGCCAGTGATCCAGCCACGCTGGCATCTTGAGCCCAGAATTTAGCCTTCAAAGCTCTGAAAACAAAGATCTGTTGTTTAAGCCGCTCTGTCTCTGGTATTCAGCCTGGCCTGACAGCGCCCTCTGCGCTGTCCTCTCCCAGCAATCTTACCCTGCCCCGAGCCCTCTCCATCAGTGTCATTCCATCTGCACACCCCCATCGACCTTTAATGCCACAGGCTGGTTTCCGCACAGGTACAATAAACTCCTTGAGGGTTTGGACTTGGCTTTCAACTTCTCTCCACTGTAGCCAGCTCCAAGCTAGACCCATGCAAAAAACCAGCATATGCTTCCTGACTGGCAGAATGAATGAACAGATGGATAAATATTCCAGGTTTTTCTTCCAGAGAAAGAATCAAATATCAAATGTCCCCTTGACACTAATTTGATGTGTTTATTGAGCACTTATTATGTGTCCAGGTAAACACTCTCCAACCATTCAAAATATTTTTAACATCAGTCATTCTAAGTGGTCCCAAAATGTACTATGAAATCGAAGAAGCAGTTAAATACAGGCATGCTTCTGGAAACTTGTATGTTTTTTAAAAATCGAAATCTTAGTAAATCTGAATAGGCAAATATAAAACCCAAGATGCAGGGTAGTGAAGCAACTTGCCTAAGTCATATACCCAATAAATGTCAGGGCCGGAACTAGAACCTCAGCCTCCCCCAGTAGCCCCTTTTCTCTGTCCAAGTGAATCAAAATTGTCTCCACTCCGAGTGAGAATGAGCAGAGCGGGCTTTTGATGTGTGGGCGCTGCCGGGCTTGGGGCCTGGCTCGTTTTAGCATCTGCCTGGGCCCTAGAGCACAGACGGCACCTCCCGCTACCAGAGAGAGACTGAGGAAAAGGACTCCTCAGAAAGGGATCTATCTCTCCTTTCTTCAGAGGTCGGTGGGAATCAAGTGCTCCGCCTCCGAGCTGCGCCCTGCCGTGAAGGGACGTCTCCACCTTTTCTGCTGCGGCCATGTGTGCTCGTGTGCCTGTAACTGCTAATGAGGTGGAGAAACATACATTGTGCAGGGGAGTTGGGAGACCGGGATCTGCTCCCAGCTTTGGTTGTTAGTGACATCTGTGATGTGGGCCACTTACTTGTGACTATTCATCTTGATTGTGAACTTGATTGAGAAATGCCCAGGAAATTAGTAAAGTGCACTTCTGGGTGTGTTTGTGGAGTGTTTCCAGAGGAGACTGGCAAGCAGGACAGCAAACTGAGAGAGGAAACTTGCCCTTCACCTGGGTAGCAGCATCCACTCAGGTGGGTGGCGGATGGAACTGAAGTGGACAAAGGACAGTCTGCTAGCACAGTCTCTCGCTCTCTCAGCCCCTCTGCCTAAGTCAGGCAGCTTTGTTCTGCCACATCGGTGTTCTGCCTTGCCGCTGAGCCGAAAGCAATCCAAACATCAGTGCCCCTCAACACCCATTAACTTGACATGTCTACTGAGCACTTATGTGTCCAGATAAGCACTCTCCAGACATTTGAAGTTTTTCAGAAGCAAGGAAGCCAACTTCCTATAGACTGAGCCCTCTGAAATAGTGACCCTAGATATACCCCTTTTTGTTTAAATTGTTTCTCTTGGGTAGTTTGTTATAGCACCAGAAAACTGAATAATACATTGTCTCTTTTTTCTCTCCAAAATGATAGATTTATATTAGATTTCCTCAGATTTAAATACTTAATTCTTGGGCTGGGAATTTAGCTCAGCAGTTAAAGTGCTTGCCTTGCAAGCACAAGGACCTGAGTTCGATCCCCAGCACCAAAAAAAAAAAGAAAAAAAAAACTTAATTCTGGTAGCAAATTATCACCCTGATCACTTCTCATTCTTATATTTCCTTGAACAAAATAATGTGCAAAAACATTCTGTGTGTGTACATCAATGTAGAAAGATTTATCATATCGCTACTTATCATGACAGCTTTGCCATCACGGGGACAGAATACTTGAGGCCTGAAACCCTGACACTCAAAGGAGTAGAGATTCGTTTTGATTTATAAGTTCAGAGGGGTCAGTCCATGGTTAGCTGACTCCAAGGCGGCAACATCACAGCCAAGTTATGGCAGAGGAAAGCTGCTCACTTCACGGCAGCTGAGAAACAGAGCACACAACACCCACGAGAGAACGATCCTCCAAGGGCTTCCCTGGGGAGCAGCACCCCCATCTGGCCGCACCTCCTAACAGCACATTCAACCACAGACACCAGTAGCTTAATGCCACCAGGGAGTACAGTAACCCCATGATGCTGTCACCTCTCCAGGAGTCTCTTATTCCATCAAGTTGACAACGAAGATGAATCAGCACAGCTACTTGTGTTAGTAATGACTGGCATGTCCGTGTTGGAATCGTCAAGAGTTGAAAGGATAATTACAGCTATTAACTGCTTCCTACGTGTCAAGCACTATTCTACGAACTTTAAATGTGTTTCCTGGTTTAAATTTACAAAACCACTCTATAAAGAAACAAGTAAAAAAATAAAACAACAAAACAGCTCTGTGAGGAAGCTACTTAGTGATCACACTCACCCAAGAAAGGGAAACTGAGTCTCAGAGAGGTTGAACTACTTGCCCCTGATCACATGGCTAGGAAGTGCCCAGGGTCTGGACCTGGGGAGCTGGTCTCTGGGGCGCTCCCCGCACCCTTGTGCCTCTCTGTGGCTGCAGGCACTCTGTGTCATTCTCTGAAGCACCCCCTCTTGTAGAGTCAGAGGGCGGACTGAGATGGATTGAACTGAATGGAAAAAAGGTGCCGGTGGTGGGTGAACTCCTTCATTTGAGAAAATTCCAGAAAATGTGGCCAAGGCAGCGACGAGCAATGTCCCGAAGGCATCTAAGGACACGGCAGGTGATTTGGGGATGTTCGGCCATGGTGGAGGGCTGGGCTTGTTGGCCCCGCAGTTTTTTCCCAGACAAAGGATTTAATGTTCTGTTTGATTCCTAGAACTGTTTATTGGCCCAAAGAGAAATGCTGACGATAAACCGAAGCATGGGACCAAAGGTGACAGGAATCGCCCGTTTGCCTGATGTTTATCTTGTGGGCCAGCCAGCGACAGGCAGCCGTTTGCTAGCACTTCCCCGGCCCCGATGTAGGGCTTTCCCCGTCAGCTTCCTTTCCTATTGCTCAGGGGCCTGCGAGGGAGGGCAGAACGAAGGTACCTCCCTCGGAGTGCCACCGTGGCAGGAAGCCAAAGAGGCCTTAGAACCTCTGAGGCGAGAGCTCTCCAGGCTTTCGTTGCCTGGTCTAGAAAGTTCGGTGGTCAGTCAGCCTGCCCACACCTACGGCCTGGAGCCGACTTGGCAATACATGTGGTTCATCCGCCTCATTCACTGATTGTTTACTCTCTGAACAAATTAAACAGGGTTCTCTGTGTACTCATCAACACCACCTATATTCCACTCCTTTTTGAGCTAATCCCCTTCACTCCCGGTACACTCACTTACTTGTTTATTCTTTCCGTGCAGATGTTTTTAGTGAGCACCTATTGCGTATCAGCCCGTGGTTCAGGGGCTAATATACTTATCTAATTCTTCTTTCCACTCTCTGAAGTAGTTCCAGAAGTCCTGTTTTGTGAGTGTCTTTAGTTGCGCTGTGGTGGCTCATTTGAGGTGCTGAATCAATTCTAAACGCTCACCTTGCATGGTCGTTTTGATTTGGGAACGTTATGGCTGGTGTCTAGATGTTCCCCAAATGCCCATGTGCTTGCCGGTGGGGCTTTGGGGAGGTGGTTGGATCAGGGTGTGTGATGCTGGATTAGGGTGTGTGATATCCAAATTGGTTTAACATAGTTCTGGGTGTGGATGATGCGAAGGCTTGTATTTTGGAGGCAATATAAAGGGGGAAAAGGAAGGCAGGTTGCTGCTTGCTGTTGCTGCTTTCTGCTTGCTCTACAACAGAGTATTTCTTCTCTGCGATGCTCCTCTGCCACGCTGCCTGCCTTGGAGCAGCCGATTATGGACTGAAACCTCTACAGACTGTGAGGTGAAATAAATGTTTCCTCCTTTAAATCGTGGGCGTCAGGTATTTTGTCCCAGAAGACAGGGGAAGGGTCAGAAGTTGCACAGTGCCAGGTCCAGCGAGTAAGGTGGATGGAACACACCATCGCGGTCCTGCAGGCCTGCCTTTCCATTGAAAAGCACTCTTCGGTGGCACTCACCACCTTTTGATCGTACTTGTGATGTCACAAAGGAGCACTTGGAGAGCTGTTTCAGAAAGTGTCAAGAATGATGGGGTAAGTGTGTTCAAAGCAAGGGGAGTATTTTGAGGAGGACCAAGGCCAGTGTGCCTTTTATTGTGATAAATATGTTATTTAAACATTCGCTCTATTTTTCCGTCACCCCTTGTACACAATGCCTGACACATGGTGTCTGTCGTTGGTCATCATGGATGGTGGGGAAGAGTTGTGGATGCCTGTCTTCAGCAACCAGGTGGGTGGTGGCGACATCAGCAAGAGCAGAGAAGCAGGAGAGAAGGAGCAGCTGAGGCGAGGGAGGCGGAGCAGGGAGGAGGTACCTGGTTGGCTACAGGGCGGGCTCTCTGTTCAGAAGTCAGGATGGGGCCTATCCCCCTGCTTCTTTCTGTGCAGTTATTTGCCCTTGCCTTGCTTGTTCTCCCTTGTTCCAGTTACGGTTGCTGCAGAATACATTGGTCCCACACTTAGTGGCCAAAGGCAAGACAATCATTTCATGATTACATCTCACAGATCTGGGGGTGGACGGGGCTCAGCCGGGTGGGTCCTGCTCAGGGCTCTCGTGGGGAGTTGCCTCTGATAATGACTGGGCTGTGGACCTCCGAAAGGGCTCCCTTCCTGCCTTTCCTAGTGCCTGAGGCTGGATGTCCCTGGGCCCCAGCACCAACACGGGGACATCCCACATGGCCCGGGCTTCTCCGCAGCATGGTGCCCTAGTTCCAGGAAGCCTCAGGAGGGCCAAGTGGAAGCTGTGCAGCTGTTTAGGAAGCAGCTCGGAGCCCTGCTGGGTTACTTCAGGCAGAGGCAGCCCATCTTCCCAACCAGGTTGCTGTTGTTTGTCATACAGGACAGTAGAGACATGTTTAAAGTCTTGTCGGGAAATCAGAAGGCTGGTGGCAGGGCAAAAAGGCAGCCTTGCAGCCCTCCAAGACTTTAGCCTTATTCCCTGTTCCTGAGGGAACTGGTTCTTCTTCAAGAGACAGAAACCCTACATGGGAAATGGTCACTAGAATGCTCACAGGACTAGGAAGAAAGCTATTCCCAAGAATTTCCGGAAGATCTGGGGCTCCTCTTCAAAAGGCAGGACTCCAGGACTGCTCGGGGTATGGAGAAGCAGTCTCTAGCGACCCTGGGTCACCACAGCGTGAAAGGGCTCCTGTATCCAGCTCCTGTATCGAGGCTCCGGTTCCTAATTAGATCCATGATCTGGGTGATCTTGCTGAGGCTCCGGCTCTCTGGATCTTGATAGTTTATCTACTGGTGACATCCCTCTTTGCTGTACTTTCTCCTCCTCGAGAAGAGTGAAAATCTGACCTGCTCCTTCTCCTATCTGGGCGCTGCGTCCCCTGCCTAATATTGAAGTTACTCTCCTGACAAATTCCTGGCAGCTCAACAGTCACCAACTCTTTTCTCACTGTCTTCTGACAGGTGTTTGTTTCTTCAACCCAGCAGCTGAGCCACGGCACCCCGACAGTTGGAGAGCACATGATCCCCAGCAGGTGGGGCCTACACGCTCTCAACACCCCATAAAGAGTTATGGGGATGTGTGTCTCTTAGGGGGAAATGAGGTGGGAGATTAGGGTGTGGCAGACTGGCTGGGGAGCAGGTATGACTTGTGAATTACAAAATCCCAGGACACATGTATTGAACAGTTCCCAAAGCACCACATGTAGGCCCAATCAGAGTGCTGTCTTCACGTCTTCCTATGATAACTCTAGCAAGTTCTTGATAGGACAGCCTAGACCTGACGCCAGCCTGAGGTGTGGGAAATACAAAAGACACTTGCCATTGAGCTCGGGGGGCCCTGCCCACTCCCTGTCACGGTGGCCCACTCACGCCCTGCAGAGTGTACTTCTTTCCTACTTTTACTTGACCCTCACTCACTCTGCAGAGCATGTTTCCTTTACTACCTTTAATAAATGTAAAACCTTGCTGCCTTTTGTGCTCGCCTTGAGCAATTCTTTGCTCAGGACAGAAGGAACCCAGAAAGCACCTCCAGAAAGAGACCCCAGCTCCTGGTTATCAAGGGGACACTCACTCTCAAGAGTGGGGACACC
>PVJO010017863.1:0-38117 GCA_004026905.1 Hystrix cristata | reverse complement strand
AGCTCACAGTCTGCAGAGGTTTCAGTCTATAGTCCGCTGGGTCCGAGGCAGGGCGGACCGGCATGGCGGATGGGCAGCCGACTGGCCGCAAAGTAAGGTAAGGAATTGCAAGGAATGTATGCAAATAAGCAATGCAAACAAGCAGCTAGTTAGCTTCTTCCTGTATCTTTTATCTAGGCTACCTGCCCCCAGGGCGGCCTGCACTCCTACCCCCAATCTCAGTCTCACATCCTTGATCCCAGCAGAACAATGCCAAACCGATCAATGGATCAATTTAGTAATCACACACTCTAGATCCAGCTATCTCTTACCACATGAGGCTTTGGGGGGACATCTAGACATAAACCATAACAATGGATTATCAATTTTAGAGAAAAAAAAGAAAAGGTTTTCCTTATATCTTATACTATTCATGGACTCAAATTTAAATAAGAAATAACTCGTTGAGCTGGTTTTTTTTTATCTCCTTCATATTTATAATTAAAACTATTAGAAGTTCATATAGTGCTGTTTTATAGATTATTCAAATATGCATTTATATTTAAGAGGGCTACTTGTTTTTTAACTATTTTAAAATAAAGATTAGCATCCACTCAATTGCATAGGAGTCTATAGTCTGAATTAGAAAATAAGATGTAAGATATAAATACGTAGTCATGGTTTGTTTTTTCAAATACATAACCTGAGGATAAGGTGTTTAATATGATTATGACTTTCTCTCTTTTTGATTTATTTCCAGATTTTGTGGCTTAAAGGAAATTATATACTCATGGAAAGGCAAAAAAACAAAAACAAAAAGACTGTAGATTCAACTGAATGCATTGGGCATTTGGCATCTACCAGGAACTGAGCAAATTCCTGTTTATAATTTAAGTTACTGCTTAATATCTTAGTGAGCATGATATCTACAAGTGATAAAGCTGAGGTATGGTGAGGTCACTTCTCATTGGGCACTTTTGTGTGACTCTGTGGAAAACTAGTGGAGTAGTTAGAAGTAGAGAAATCCACTCAGTGATAAAAGGACCTGCTGTTCATCAAAGTAACAAATGCGCAGATGACAGAAAGCTGGTAAATTCTACCTTAAATCCTACCCATTTTCACTTCTGCTTGGCCTGCAAAGCAGTAAATATGTTGCTTCTCTTTCTCTCGATTCAGTGCAGTTTTCTAGAATACTTTATAATTCTTGATGTGTTCTTATTGTACTGGCCTAGACTTGGATTAGATTTGCACCCCAGAATGGGGAGATCAAATTCATTCTTCAAGTTGTTTGTACTGTATCTTGCTTAGAGGGGAAGCGTGAACTCAGCCAGGCAAGTATCAGAGTGACTTGGAACATTTTTGTGCTTCTTTTTTGGCCTAGTTTCTCCTTTCCGAGTATGTGTGTCTAGTATGTGGTCCTTGCTTTCCAACTGTCTTTCCAACTTACTGTTTGTTGATTTCACCTAGGGAAGTTAAATACATTTGAATTCTAAGGAAAACCAAGAGCAATTTCTTGGCTACTCTTGCTTGATAAATAACGTGGTTTTTTTAGCATTTACTTCAATGCATATTTCTGGGACAGTCTACAGAAAGGACTTCTTTCTACATTGGTACGCAAAGAGAACGGCTTCCGTTCTTTTGCCACCAGGAAAGAATCTTCGCAATGAGCTGCCCCAAATCTCCTCCAAAATAACTTACAGGCAATTTTGATACTGCGAAAATCTTGACAAGTGTTGAATAATATACATACTTTCACTGACTTATATACAAGGCAATGGTTCTTTCTGACTTTCATTATTGGTTTCCCATTACATTAGATAAAAGATTTGAACCCATCACACAAAACTCAACCAGAATTCTTGATAATGCAATGTATATGTCTTTGTTCATAACATATATAAATTTTCTGTGTAATCCATCACTAAAGAGGAAAACCCTATATATAGAATGAGTGTACTGTGCCATATGAAGAAAAGGAAGAAAGGAAACCAATTCAATGACTGCTCATTAGTGAAATTTTGTTGTGTGAAGGATTTTACACATATGCTGTCTTTCAATCTTCATCTACAAATTAGGAGTACGAATTTTATTATTTCCATTTTTTAGGTAAAACATTAAATCTTAAAAGATTAAACGTCTTTTGAAATCCGAGTTTACATAATGAATAAACGGATGAGCCAGAAAGTAAAGACTTTCCCAATAAGCCATATCACTTATGCCATTTATTTATGCACTTATTCACAAATAGTTATTTACTGTCTGGACTATGAAAAATGGTGTACTAAATCTGAAGGGTAAAGAAATGATTGGTATGCATTTTTGAAAGGTAAAAAGATGATACAATTCAAATTAATATAAAAATACTACGTCTCTAGACTGTCATGAGGTATCATTTCACCCTAGCTAGAATGGCTGTTAAAAAATATCAGAAATAACAAATATGGGTGAGGATGTAGAAAAAAGAAGAACTCATATACCATTAGTGGGATGTAAATTCATACAGCCATTATGGAGAATAGTGAAGAGATTCTCAAAAATCTAAAAATATATCTACTATGTGATCTAGCTATCCACATCTAAGTATATTTATAAAGGATGTGAATTGACATGTCAAAGGCCCACCTGCATACCCTCGTTTATTATTCACAATAACCGAGGTATAGAAACAACCTACATGCTCATCAGCAGATGAATGGACAAGAAAAATATGGCAGGTACACATAATGGAATATTATTCAGTTACAAGAAGAAATCTTTAAATCTTTTCATTTGCAGCAAAATGGATGAACCTGGAGTATAGTGTATTATGCTAAGTGAAACAAGCCAGATACAGAAAGGCACGTACTGCATACTCTATATGTAGAAGCCAAAAAAAAAAAAAAAAAAGTTGACCTGAATGTAGAATAGCAATAGTGATTGCAAAGGTGAGAAAGATGGCTATATGGTGGAGGGTGATAAAAAGGAAGTTGGATTTATGTATGGAAATATTATATCACATCCACTAATATGTAAAACTAATACATGTTAATAAAAATGAAATACAAATAATTTTAAAAGAAAATTTAAAATTTAAAATTTAAAATTTTCCTCTTTGAAAGGAGGAAAGACATTTTCTCATGTAATAATAGCCACTATAAATGCAAGAAAATTTTGCTATCCAGTGAAAATTTGTGGCAATGATTGTGATAACTCACAAACCCTTTGTATTAGTGTTCCACTGCTAGGACAAAATGTCTGATGTATATTGTTTAAAGAAGGAAATGGCTTATTTCGGCTCTTGGCTTCAGATGTCTCAGTCCATAGTTGTATGACTCCAAAGCAACAGCATCTGTTCTCTTCATGGAGGCCAGAAACAGAGAGAGAGAGAGAGAAAGAGAGAGAGAGAGAAAGAGAGAGAGAGAGAGAGAAAGAGAGAGAGAGAGAAAGAGAGAGAGAGAGAGAGAGAGAGAGACAGAGACAGAGACAGAGAGAGACAGAGAGAGACAGAGAGAGACAGAGAGAGACAGAGGCCCTAGGGGCCTCTTCAAAGTCACAGCCCCAGCAGCCTACTTCCTTCAACTGGGCCTCACCTCTTAATATCCCATTTGGCTATTAACTCATCAATGTGCTAATCCATTGGTGATATTAAAGTTCTCAATAAATGAGTCTTTGGGGGATACTTTATATTTAAACTATAACATATGTCTTGTTGTACTACAGTATGCTCTAAGAGTATTTGATGTGTATTGTTAGACAATAGGGATCTAGTTTATGTTTAGAGATACTGCTTTCCCAGGCTATGTAATATTAAAAAAATTGCAACTTTTGGAGCTGGGCATGGTGGCACACGCATGTAATCCCAGCACTTGGGAGATTGAGACAGGAGGATTACTGAAAAGTTCGAGGCTAGCCTGGGCTACATGGTGAGTTCAAGGGCAGTCTGAACTACATAGTGAGACCCTGTCCCCCTAAAAAGACTAAAGAAACAAAATAAAATGTAAAAAAATAGAACTTTTGAGAGAGAGGTGTTGGAACTATTGTAAATGTATTCGAGTTTTTGTTAGGTGGGGAAACTCCATTCTTAGTGGGGAGGGTGGACTCCAGGTACTGACTTTTCACACCAGTAGCTCTCAACATTGAGGATGTATCGAAATCTCATAGAGGAGTTTTAAAGCTCAGATTTCTCAGCTCATTTCTGATTCAGCAAATCTGTGGTGGGACCTGAGACCTTACATTGCTAACAAGTCTCTTGGTGACAATGGTGCCATTGACCTGTTGGCCACACTTTGAGAACTGTTGCTCTGTGGGAAAGTTTTGTTAGCTTTTCATCCTGAACAAGTGAAAAATGGGATATCTGATATATTCCGTGGGCCCACTATTTTCAACCAGCACCGGCTACCTCATTGGCCTTGCCTATTAAAGTGTGGGCACAAGGGCATAAAGAATTCACAAGATAATTACTTTTTTTTAATTTTAAATTTTGAGACAGGGTCTTACTAAGTCACTGAGTTTCCCAGGCTGGGCGTGAACTGAAGATTCTTCTGTTTACAAACATTTTTAGGAAACAAATATGTTTTAGGTGATTTGGTACACACCTACACTCCAAATGAAATTTTATTTGTTCCAAACAAAAGTGAACTCCAAAAAAGAAAGACACCGCTCTGCATTGTAGAGGAACAAACAGAGTTTTCTCAGACCAGGCATTTAATCCAACCATCAAACTCGATGGGCACAAGTCTTAGTAACTTGAGTGAAGTGATAACTAAACACTTCGACCTTAGACGTGAGGGTTTTGGTATAACGTACAAAGTGCATTCAGCCGAGACCGTAATCTACAGCATTCTATTTTTTTTCCCCTTGATTTGTGTTTGGTACTTTGTTAAAAGGTTCTCTTTTCATTCAATTCCACACGGATGCAATGTTTCCTGTCCGACAGCCAAAGTCAACCTTTTAAGGCGTAGAGAGGTGTTGCAGGCATAGAAATGAACAACATGGAAGGAACACTGCACTCCAGTATCGCGAGGAATGCCAGCAGTAGCTCTAGATCCTTGCAAGTTGGTCAGTGTCCGGGGAGGTCAACAGGAGGCATGTGAGAGGCAAATCCTCGCCTAGGAAAGGAAACAGCTGCAGGGGCTGCAGCGGAAGTAGCTTTCCTTGTAATGGAAGGCAAAAAGAGACCTCAGTGTAATCAGTGTAGATTAAACAGACCTGGGATATATTAGTCATGGATCTTTAAAAAACGTGTGCTTACACTACTTGAAAAAGAGATTTCTACAGCTTTATTTCTGATCCTTGGCAGCCTGAGGAGGCAAAGGGACTAGTTCCTAAGACCAGAAATTTTATGCAAGCTTTTCTGAAGATTGTTACCTGAACTAATTGAATGTTGAACCAGTGCTGTGAAAGAGAGAGTTCTGTATGAACTGGACTCAATCAAGTGGCTTTCCGGGGCTTATGTAATCATTTTCGTCTTGTGTTCATGAAGATTATTGACAAAGAGCTGAATTATAAATATCTTTTTGGCTTTGTGATTATATTCTTATTAAATCTTTACAACATGTCCAGAATTTTTAATCGGTGCTATGTGTAATACTTTACAAAGTCTGTTTTTGTTGATACAGAATATAAGGTAGCAGATGCATTTGATGAACAATTTTAACACTTCTGAGAAAGGAAGAAATTTTTTGGCCACACAATAAAAATTAAGGCAACTAAAGAAAAATATTTGTGGATTCGATGAAAGTTATCTACAATCCATTAATAAATCTTTTGCATTATTCCCTAAAGAGTCATTTAATTTAAAAAGAAAAGAAATGCCTTTTCTTAATTTATGTCATTGCCCCTTCCCCACCCCTATCAAGAATGTTGGGATCAAGAAGTGAAAAAAAAGAAAAGTGGAATGTTTACCATAATATATCCAAGTATTTGCAGGGTCTTACCAAAAGCAATGAAACTGTCAACATGGTTCCTTATAAGTTTATTATGCATCTGTGAACTGGCACATGTTGTACATTTGTTGAAAGAAGTATTCTCCCATTCACTTTCAGAGTTCTTTTGCTGTAAACAACTGGAAAAGTCAAAGCTCTGTGAGCTGAAGTGGGCTTTTTACTGGTCATCAGGTGTCAACTACTTACTCGAAACTGACTTTATCTTCTTCTTTGACCAAAACTGACTTTATCTTCTTCTTTGACCGATCATAAAGTTAGTATTTCAAAAATTTCCAGTTAGAATTTCAAAAATTTCCAGATACTTTTTCTTTATGGGTTTCTCTTTTTCTTTGGTAATCTCAGATTTCAAAATTTTGGCTTATGAAGAAAGAATGTAATAGAATATGTGTAATTTTATTTTGTGAGTACTTTCCAGGGTTAGTCTCCCCCTCTGCTCTGTGAGCTTCACTTTCTCTACCCAAATAGTAGTCACTCAGAGTTGACCTCTTCCTCGCAGATAGCAGTACTGGTTTAATTAAGACTGCTAACATTTATTAGTTTAGATAAACCTGGCCCTAAGAAAAATCAGGAAGTAGAGCTGCTTTTCCCTCCTATTTTTCCTTTCTCTCCTTAGAAGTACTTACACTATTTTATCATGAAGTATTTCTTTTTGTTTTCCAGGCTAATTATGTGTGATTGCACTTAATGGCCTAGTAAGTTTACACGAACCTGGTCTTACTTTGTATTTGACTGATTCTGTTGACTTCATGTCATTCTGTTCCCCAGTGTTGTCCCCTCCTGGTCAAGCCCTTCTCCCAAAACACGTAGGCATCTAGAGTATTATCTTCTCTTTTGTTGATGTGCTAGAGAAGTCTAGAAAATAGGCATGCTTACATAGATGGGGCTCACAGGGCTTTTAAAAATATCATGTTTGGTGGGGACAAAACAAAATATAAATAAGTTACAGTTGTTCAAAAATATTTGTTGGATAAAATTTTCTATTTGGTGCTGGAGAAAATGTGCCTTCTTTTGTATCTAACTCAGTGAGTACTTTGATCTATTCAGACAGGTTGGGGAATACTGTGGTGGATGACATAGAAGTGGCTTTCAGGTAGCCTAGCATCACTCATCACGCTGCCTAGTGTCTTTTCCAATATATTTGTAGTCTGCTGATGATACCCAAATATTGTGCCAATATAGAGACAATCTTTTGGATTAAGTTAGTCCCTGATTTTAAGAAGCAAAATTGTACAGAAAGTATGGGGTGCTATGGGACTGGGTAGCAGATTGATTTAATCTCTTCTAGGGTTTAAGGGTTGCCTCCTGGGGAATAAATGCCCAGACTGAGACTAGATTTGAAAAATAAGTAAACATTAACCAATGAATTCCCAACAAATGTTCTGTTGCAAAATCAGAGAGATCAAATGGGCATTCGTTTGAGATGAGACTGCAGAGGTAGGCAGGGATCAGGAATCATGAAGTTTTAAAGTTTTTTGAAAGCTTTTTGCAGGAGTTATTGATCCTGAGGGAAATGGAAAAGCATTGCAAAACTTCAACTTTCAACAGGGGAGTGACATGACTAGATTTGCATTTTTAAAGGCTACTGTATACTCTTCTATAGTTTAGGGGTGGGCTGGCACACCAATGCTAGTCATAAGACAATCCACAATCGTTTTTAAACATATACACTAAATTATTAAATACATTGCATTGTAATGTTTCAAATATGTTGCATCGATGCCATGTTTCTAATTACAGATGAGAGACAGTATTTACAAGATATATAAAGCGGCATGAGAATGGAAAGCATTAATGACAGGCTGTGAGCCACATAGAGATCAGAGCTACACAAAACAATCTTGGTGGGACTGTGTCATGGTTTTATATAAAGGTAGAAAAATGGCTTTTTCTTCTGATTCCATTTCTTAAACTGAGCTTTCTCAACTTTGTACATTTTTCGTTGTTTGCCTGTTGTAATACGCTAGCCAGGTGACCCGAGAGCAGCGTGTCTTTGTGGCCAGGCCACTTTCCAAATATTATAGAGTTCGATAGATTTTATAGAGAATTGTGATTTTTATTCCAGTGACACATTGTTTTAAACATATTGCTACAGAAATTTAACTACTAGTTTTCTATTGATTTATGTAGTTTCTTAAAATTCCTTTACAGTGATTCCCATCTACATACTGGGGAAGTAGAAGGGAAAACAGAAAGAACAGACATCACATTTTTAAGAATAGAAAATTTCAAAGATAGTCAAGGTTAATCTTTATGAGGATTCTTCTGTACTTTTAATTTTATGAAGGCTGGGGAAGGCCGTCTAAACCAAATTCAGCTTCTGTGGCACTCTTCAGTATCTAAATCAATTAGATCACATGTGAAAAACTGGCTGAACTGACGGGCCTGTTAGGTTAAGTTGTTTCCACACCCAGAACTCCTGAGGGGTGGACCTCAGAGAGCTTGCCGCTAGGAAGGCCATAGCAGCTTTGTGGCCAACACCTACTCAGAGGTGAGAAAGCATCCTGTCTGAGATAGCTGTCCCAGAGATAGTATTTCCAGGCAATACTTCTAGGAGTGATATCTAATCTGACAAACCTGAATTATCTACCTTTACCAATAGGGTCCATGATGGTGAGAAGCTCACCAGAGAAAATGAGACTTTGTCAGTGAAACTCTCATCGAAGAGATTATTTGGGGATTTGCACAGCAATGGGCAGCAAAAATGTGCTAAGATTTCATTAACACATTAAGGAGATTTGTGGGGTCTTTCCCCCTGCATTTGTATTCTTAAACTGTTCTTCAGGTTTGAAATTCACAGAGGTCAGTTTCGTAAGGTTTTTGTTTTTTGTTGTTCTTACAATGTGTTATTGTAATTTACATTGGCAAATTGGGCTAATGTAATTACTCTTGAATATTGTATGCATGTCTAGTCATTCAAATTTTTAATGACTATTCCCGTTCATGAAATGTTGCAATTGCATATTCCCTTTTCTTGACATTCACCAAAATATATGAAATATAGGATAAGTGGTCAAGGCAAAATGATTCTATTAGGAACTTAATTATGAAAGCTGTTGTATTTCTGTGTTAACTGTAAGTGTGAGCCTGCAGAGAGTCCCTGAATCAAGGTATACTGAGAAACATTTACATTTCCTCTTCTAGATACATGGATATTCTTGGGGCCCCACTTTTTCCCATTTTTAGCTCAACAATATTTTTTCTAGGACCTCAGAACAGGTGTTGAATTTTAGAAAGTTTAGGAAATCTGTCAGTTCCATCTTGGTGGAGTTGATATCTCTCCTTGATGGTACTTTTTTTTTTTTTTAACCAAGAACATGTATTGGTACAATGTATATATAATGATTTCAGTCATCACATTTATTTTGTACCTGTACATGATGCATCTTGGTTCTCCCCCCTCTTCCCCGCCCCTTCCCTCTATTCTCTTCCCTATTTACAGCAGGTACATTTATATTTCTCCATGAATTCCCTTTCCTTTGTACTCTTGTTCCCAGTTCTCTCGCAGAGAGATCTGGCTTCTCTCTTTGAAGTCATAGTCCACACAAGTGAAGCACTTTGCTTGTATCCTCCTCTTAATCTTAAAATCTTTCCCAAGAGATTCAAATCTTAATTACTTGTACTGGATTGTCGTCATGGTCAGTTTCTATTATTGGTATCTTTTCGTTGTTTTGTCTTATGTAATCAAAACAAAGGAGCAAATCATTCTGATCTGGTTGCCTCAAACAACTTCAAGATCATCGTGTATTCTTTAAGAGATGTAGAGCCAGCTGGAGTGGGGACAGGAGAAAGTGTTCAGCATAGGTTAGAAAAGTAATGTCCTCTCTATTGAGAATAGCAGGGGTTGATTAGTCTAGAAAAACAATATGTTGCTTTCATTTGAGTGGTTTATCTTTTCCATTTTTAGCAAGATGTAAGATTTACCTTGGGTCACTTCAGAGAATAAAATCTGACAGTTATATAAAGTTTGATTTGCAAACTGCAAATATGCAGTTTGATTTGAATGCATTTAAAGAATTGATTTACTTCTATTGGTTTAAAATTTCAAAAAATGGAAAAGATTATCCTGAGAATACTTTCCTAGATTAATAGATACCTTCACTCATGCGGAAGCTGGGAAGCTGGCTAACCAGATGGTGGTTGTTTGACGAGATGTTATTGAGGAAATTCATACATCCACTTAAGAGTGGACTAGATAAACTTGAGGCTGGTTTCCCAGGGCCACTGTGGGCTCTGAACTCATCTAAATACTCTCCTCTGGTTGAAGAAAACACCATATTAAATAGAAAATTTAAACAAAACAATACACAAACAAAGCAATCACCATTATACAGTTTAAAAGAGAGCCCAAGAAATAAAAAATTTATATTTTGGCATATTTAAAGGTTCTTTCTTCTTGCATTTTGAGTATAGCCCCATAT
The DNA here is from genome assembly GCA_004026905.1 of Hystrix cristata. Taxonomy (NCBI): domain Eukaryota; kingdom Metazoa; phylum Chordata; class Mammalia; order Rodentia; family Hystricidae; genus Hystrix; species Hystrix cristata. Next base: position 27,796 of record PVJO010017863.1, on the reverse strand, counting down.
TTTCATTTTGTACTAGGATCCACAAATTCTTTAACCTGACCCTGCTTGTGGAGGCCTTTTGGAGGTCAACCCTTGGAAGCCAGACTGCAGGGCTGGTAGTAGAGATTTACATTTATGGGAATTCATTCATCTGCCTCAACTGTGTGACTCACACCAATGATTCCAAGGATCTTTGTTTCTATACAATTGATTCCTTCTTGATGGTTGAAACCACTATGTGATCGAACTTCACCAAGTTGAAGGAATTTCAAAAGACAGTGACTTAATGAGACAGTGATTTTTTTCTTCAGAAAATTGAGATTGCTCCCTTTTCAGAGCTGAGTTTGTCACAGCAATGAAGGCTTTGGGTAGTAAGAAACTGATGCTTTTTCTCTTGAAGCTACTTTTAGTGTTGTAATATCAAGCAGGTCAATAGATGTAAGTAAAATGTTTCATGCCTCTTCCACCCTTTACCTGATCTCCAGAAAACACATTTTCAAATTAAGGATTTTCTTTCCTGCAGGAGGAGCCTAAACAGCAGCTATTCAGATGATCATGGAAATCTAAGGCACCTTCACCTTCTCTCCCAAACATACTTCATAGTTTCTGCCATTAACCAGCCATGCTTTCATCCTAAATTTACCTTTCTCTAAATTGGGGCATGTTAGTGAGATTTAACATGTTTCCCTTCACATATTTTCTGTAACACTACACTACACTCTTGAATATGACAGTTTGGTTAGACTAGTACTAGATATGAAAGAACAAAATCACTCAAAGCTTAGAATAAATGATTAGAATAATAGTTTTCCTTGTAAAAGAGTCATTTTTCTTTCCCTTACAATTTGCTTGGTTTGGATTGCCATTTTTTTTTATTGAAAGGTGCTATAAACCACTTGATTTGTTGTGTCTTTCCCATAAACCCTATCTTTCTTGATGTATGTAAAAAAAAAAAAAACTATAAATAGTAAGCTAAATGGTCAAATAACACTCTAATTTCTTAATATACTTAAGTAATCTGTAATTAGACAATAGTTTGCTAGGCTTTTTTCTATTTCAATTAATGTTGTAATAAACATTTGTAAAAAATATTTTTTACTGCATTTCTGATTATTTCTTCAAGATTAGCCTCCCAAATTGGAAATATTACACATATTTGTGAAGCCTTTGATATCTATTGCAAATCAGTTTACTAGCAGATTACACTAATTTTGATTTCTATCAGCATCCTAAAGACTATCTGATCAGACTTGGGTATTATCACTTAATTGATTAAAAATAGTATTCTGTTTTGATTTGTATCTGTTTGACTAGTGAGTTAGGGTTTTCTTTTAAATGTTTTTTAGGCCTTTGCATTTCCTCTTTCAAGTTGTGTCTTTAAATTACAAAACCATTATAGTCTTCAAAGCATAATAGATTTTAGAAAATACATTAAATTGTTCATGTTTTCCACCATGAATCTTTCATATGTGCTAAACTGTACAAATGAAAAAAATGTATTTTAATAGGACTGTCTTTCATGGTTGTCTGCCATAGTTACAGCTTGCTAATACCATCGAGGACAAACGGCTAAGACTGGCCAGCTGCCCGAAGAGAAATCTAACTAAAGATAGAGAAGAGGGTGTGGAGTAGTTTCACTTGTAACTTCATCATCTCTTGACACTGCCTATATAATCTCTTAGCAGTTGTATAAGAGTTTGTATTTCTCCGAGGGACAGTGGGAGAGAAATGTACTTTTCATCAAAAATTCATTTGGTAATTCATATTTCTTTTATAGTTTACATAGATTGGTAATTATAGCTCTTTCCCAGTATATACTATTTAGAGGTGGAAATGTAATTAAGTAAGCTTTTGTAATGAGATTTTTAAGTGATTTAGGAATATATGTGCAACCATATGTGCCTGATGTTTAATCAAAAGTTTCCAATAAGTGGAATTTTAAAACAGATTCCAAGTGTTAGGACTGAGCATTACTTATCTCCAGTTAAGCAAATAAAATTAAACACTTATAACTATGCTATTATTTATCCCAATGATTTAACCCTACAGATATTTTGCAAAATAATATAAATAGAAACATATGTGAAGTACGGGCAGCTAGAAACATGTCACATTCTCTAAATAACCATGAATTGATGAATAATAAATCTTATGTTTATGATCTCGCAAATGTAATTCAAATACTGGCATATATATTAATATTAATCTTGTAGATTTGTTTAAATTAAGAAAGTAAAAAAATGTTTTGCCATAGTAATTTCTCTTTTTTTTGAATCAAAGGAATTTGTGTGCACAAAAGTGTTTTACGAAGCCGTAAGTAGCTAGGTAAATGTTATTTGTTATTCTTATAAATGTTTAAAAAGAATTTCTAAAGAGAGAATGAGTATGATGGAGTAAAGCACATCGAGGAGGATGATAGATTCAGTAGGAGGGCGCTCCCTTGACAGGAATACTTCTATGATCATATGTACCAAACTAAATTTAAAAAAGGAGCTTTTATGATAAATAATTATAGAGCTTTGTTAAAAGGTTGAAATAATCAGTAGCTTTAAAAAAACAATTTCTGTGCAAATCCCAAACAGCTTAAAACTGTTTTATTCTTGTGGGTAGCTTCAGTTATGGAGCCAGTCATTACTGAGATTTGCTGTGGCTGGACCCTGTTCTAGGTGCTTGCCATATATCAGTTAATAAAACCAAGAAGATTTCTGTCCTCATTGGCCTTGCATTCTGATGAGGAGAGCTGGATGGAAAATAAACATGATAAATCAGCCGGTTATAAATATATATTGAAAGGTTAGTGCAATGGATGGGAGAAAAATTAGAGGAGGTGAAGGGATTAGGAATCTGTGTGGGGACAGCATGTATTCAGGATTAAATAAAGTGGTCAGTAAAGGGCTTGTTTAGTAAGTAAAATTTGAGCAAGGACTTGAAAAAGGTGAGAGGTCTTTAAATTTGATGGGTCTGATTTTTTTGAGTTCTTTATGTATTCATAATATTAGTCCTTTGTCAGAGGAATAGCTGGCAAAAATTTTTTCCCACTCTGTGGGTTGTCTCTTCACTCTGTTGGTGGTTTCTTTTGCTGTGCAAAAGCTTTTTAATAAGATTAGATCCCAAGTGTTGATTCTTTGTGATATTTCCTGGGCAAATGGGGTTTTGTTCATAAAGTCTTTGCCTATACCTATGTCTTCAAGAGTTTTACCTATTCTATCTTCTAGCAGATTTAGAGTTTCTGTTTTAATATTTAGATCTTTGATCCACTTTGATTTTAACTTAGTGCATGGTGAAAGACACAGGTCTAATTTAATCTTCAGGCAGATGAAATGAATAGACACTTCTCAGATGAAGAAATAGAAACAGCAAATAAACATGAAAAAATGTTCAACCTCACTGGTCTTTTGAGAGATGCAAATTAAAACAACACTGAGATTCTACCTCACTCCAGAAAGAATGGCTATTATCAACAAATCAGTCAATAACAAATGCTGGAGGGGCTGTGAGGAAAAGGGAACCCTTCTCCACTGTTGGTGGGAATGTAGACTGGCACAACCACTACGGAAATCAGTGTGGAGATTCCTCAGGGAACTAAGACTAAAGGTTCCATTTCACCCAGCTATTCCCCTTCTTGGTATCTTCCCAAAAGAATTAAAAGCATCATACCACAGCGATACATGCACAACCATGTTTATAGCAGCACAGTTTGTAATAGCTAAATCTTGGAAACAGCCCAAATGCCCATCAACCGATGAATGGATAAATAAAATGTGTTTTTTTTTTTTACAATGGAGTACTACTCTGCCATAAAGAATGATAAGCTTGAGATATTTCAAGGTAAATGGATAAATCTTGAGACCATACTCTTAAGTGAAATAAATCATACACACATGTTTAAATACTGCATTGTTTCTCTGGTGTGAGAAACTGAAAGTGTAAATAAAGACTAAAATGTATCATATTGGGAAAGGGAAGAGAATGTCTAAAATGTACCATTAAAATAAAATCTAAAAAAAAAAAAAAGGAAAAGGTGAGAGGTTAGTTAAGAGGTTGTTTGGAAAGATTATTCTAAGCAGGAGAAACAGAGCACACTCAAGCCTAATTGTGAACTCATGCTGGAAACAAGTGGGATAGCACAAAAGTGGTGAGTTGGAGTTAAAGAGAGTTCCTGAGAGTGGACAATCACCCAGGGCCTTATCCATTTATGTCTTCAGATTTTATTTAGAGCGAGAGGGAGACCCAATGTAGAATTTTGGGCAGAGTTATAACTTGATCAGCTTTCTATTTTACAATAATTTTGGCTTCTGTGTTGAGATTACACTGTAGGCGGTGAGGTTTAAAATTTAGGCTACAAAGAGTAAAGGGTTGGACCAGGGTAGATGTGGCAATAAGAGACCAGATTCTGAATATATTTGGAATCTAGAGCCAATGGGATTTGCCATTTTGTAGCCCAGGATGAGTGAGGCTTGAATTTCCTGCTTGAGAGGCAGTTAGACTCCATGCTGCTGACTCTTGGTGTTGAGGCCTCCTGGCATTCTCTTTGGTTTGAGTCTTGGCTTCTGATCATACCAGGTTTCAAAGACTGATGCTTGAGTGCTCGGTACTGATGCACCTTCCCTTTGTGTCACTTACAGTACTTGGTTTCAGGTGCCCCGCACTAATACTGGAACACTTACCATATGTCACCCCTCATCATGCCCTGGTTCCTGTTTATCTGCCAGCGATTTGTCAGAGATCCCTCCTGGAATCTGCCACTGGCTGCTACCTCTGACATATGTGTTAACTCTAGGTATAGTCATTATTCATTTATTGGTTAACCTATGATGAAAGGAATAAGCCAAGCAAGAGTTAGTCAAGATTTTTAAAAAGTGAGGAAAATTTGATTTTGTGAATTTGATTTTATGATTCTATGTTGGCATCATTTTAAATTGAATAAAATCTCTCACCAGAATAAATATATTCAAGAATTTTTCAATTTTACGGCATGTTTTCTCTTTTGTAGGACCAAATAATAAAAGCCACTTGGCTACAAAAACAACACTGAATTAAAATTCTTTAAATCAAACCAGTTTGAAATTTAATTGCTTTGTAATTTGGTTAACGGAGAGTTGAGATATTTGAATGGTTAAAATGAAATATAAGTAATAAACTATTCATTGAAAATAGCTCTTGGGTAACCATGTTTTGTCACATCGAGGGAGCAATTTTGGGTTTGCTCCATTCACACGATTTACTGGTACAATCTCATCTGAACTCCGTTTGACCTCGTCTTACTTGAAATGGACTGTATAGAAAAGCAGGAAAATACTTTCAAATAAACATCTCCTAAAATGGATTTTAACCTTGGATCTGGAAATCTATAAAAGAATACTTTTTTTCAGTACATTGATAACACAGCGAGAATTCCTTACAGCTGAAAATTATGGTATTTAAAGGTTTCAAGATGTCTTTCCAGGTTTTGAGTTGGCAGCGAGCCAGAGTCTGAATGGTTAGATTTTAAGAGCCTATCTTGCCTCTATTTCCTTAGCTTTCCAATTTTTCCATCGGTGCTTGCTCTCAGGGACATTTAATATGTTCTTTAAAGTTCATTCATTTTTCTATTACTCTAGATAGAAACTTCACCTTAAAAAAATCTTCACAAGAAATAGGGGCTGGGGATTTAGCTCAGTGGTTAGAGCGCTTGCCCAGCAAGCACAAGGCCCCGAGTTCGATCTCCGGCACCAAAAAAAAAAAAAAAAAAAAAAGTCAATGATATAACAAATCTGCAAATCCTAGAGAACCTGACTATCTTTAAATGTATAAGCACAAATGTTTTGGCTTAGTTCCTTATAAAACTTAAATAAATGTTTACAAAAGAATCTTGCCATAATATCATTATTTTCGGATCAACTTCTAAACTGGTTTGTAACGAATGTCTTTTTTTGTGCGTGTGGCTTGCTAAGCAAGCTTAGTGGTTTAAATCATCTGTGTTCATGTAATTTAAATATCTTTGAATTCTACTTTCGTAAACCATTGATTGACCACATAATGGGGAACTTCCAAACCCCATTCTTCTAGACAGTGCTCTATGTCCCATTGTGTGAACAGAAATGTGGCAATACTCTACCCAGTAGAGGATTTCCTGGGTAACCGCAGGAAGACTCATGAGAAAACTCGGAAAATTTTACCCTGAAAGGAGAGAGATTTGTAACATTTCACAGAAATGCAGTTTTGTTGTGTCTGAATAGTGCTCTTCCAGAATCAATTATTTTATTTTCCTGTCAGACCACTGGGAGAAAAGTTTCCAAAACTTGATTTTTGTTCCTTAGGCTGTGTAAGAATTTTAATGATTGTGAACAATCTTGCTTTTTGTAGTCATTTGTAAGTTTATCAAATGGGTATGTATATGAATGTATGAATCAGCTGGAGATCATTTCTATGAAAGTTAATAAAATATGTTTGCTGGCCTTTATGGTTTTAAGCAGAATTAAAGGTAACTGGAGAAAGGTACTTTTGGGAACAGAGGACACCTTAATAGGTTGGAAACCTTAGGTGAAAAATCAAGGAAAAGAAAACCCAGTAATTGTGTATTGTGTTGGACTTTGCTTGTAATTACAGAGAGCTACCATACTCCTGTTAGGTTAAGAATACAGGGATGGATTTTTATGTCTCTTAGTTTTTATATGTCTCTTCCTAGTTTAGAAAAGCACCTTCTGCTGGTACATTCCTTTTAAAATTTGACTTACTTTTCCCTCTCCTCAAAATATCCTTAAGATATTAACTTCTGTACCAGCACATATTTTTAGTGTAGCACAGTTCTACATTTGTTGACCTGTATACTTTCCCAGTTACTGCATGTTTATATAATCTATGTTGTAGAACAGATTCATTTGGGGAAATAAGCATCTCCTGCTTTTCTTCTGTTTCCTTTACATTACCTAGTATAATAATCTTCCTATAGTAGGAATACTTAACTGTGGCATAGACTATGTTAGATGATACAGCCAGGCATATTATTTCTCAGTGGGGCACTACCAACACTTTGAATGTAACAGACATCTGTTTTGTGGAACTTCTCCTGTTGTTGCACCCTGCCCCACAGTACAAGATCTTTAACACACTTGATCTGACCAATAGATTCCATTAGACTCTTAATTCATTTGACAATCTATGATTCCTCCTGGAGAAGTGTTATTGCCCCGGTTGAGATTTAGTTCCCTACAGAATACTTAAAACATAAGTATTAACATGGAATTTAATTATTTATTAGGTACTATATTTGTTCTTCCTTACTAAAATGAAACTTCAAAAGCATAGATGCTGATTTTTTGTCATTCATTGTACATAGTAAAATGCTTAAGCAATATCTGACACATGCTTAGTAATCTATAAAGGCACAACAAAGCCATCCTGTGAGACTTCATAAACCATTTAAAGTAACAAATAATTTTAACAGCAATTTACTAAATAGTCTGTTAAAAAAAGTCAACTAGTTCTAAACATAGCTTAGTATAGATAATGGCTGACTGTTGTTTTCATTCAATTTTACCTCTAAACTTACTATTAAATCTTGGGAAAGTCAGATTTTCACATTATACCTGGATTCTCTTATTGTGAAATAAAATAAGGTAAGTAATAATACTTGCATTTTACCTGTGATAATGACTGTTAGACCAATGATAATAAGTTACATTAAGACACCAGTAAGGGAAGCATTTTCTATATAATATTTAAATGATCATTACCATTTAACAAGTGCAATATTGTCATCTTTTGCTTTTGAAGTAATAGAAGACATCTAGGCCTTCAGTTGTCCACATTACTGAGTTTCCTATCTAGGTCATTTGCGAGCTTACAGAAGGAAGTTGATAGGCAGAATGTCTTACCCTCAACTTCCAGGTAAATGTTTAATAATGTCTCATGTCTTCATGTTATATTTGGCCCTTAATTTTTTTTTTTTTTGTAAACAGTTTCTCAAATATCTAGAATTTGTGTTGAGGAGTTAAATCAACACAATCTTTTGTCTTTATTGCTTTTTTCACTTTGAACTATAAGAAAGTTCTGTTTTTTTCAGGCACTTTTCAAAGGTTTGTCCATGTGTAAATCTTTCTTTTGATTTTTCTGAAGAAGGTCTCAAAAGCTTAACCAAGGTCAGAATTCATTCAAGATGCACTGGTCTCTTTTTGAGCATTAATTTCTGCCAGTTGTGCAGATTCTCGAACTAGTAGCTATTTGAACTTCCTGGTAGCTTGGCAGGGTTACTTTCAATGTTTTATTGGGCTTACTATTTTGCTGAAGGCTTAACAGACTCCTTTTCAGATTCTTAATCAAAAACAAGTTTAATAATTGAAGACAATTTTCTTCAGATTTGAAGGGCTTTTAAAAAGTTATCAGCATTTCAAAATTTAACAAATACCTCCGATAATCTCATTAAAATCTTACTTTTGCTGCCAGGCTATTTCAAGCCAGATACACATTTAGCCTCTTGTAGCAAATCATTATTCATTTGAGCTGTTTCTGACAGTTCAGACATAGAAGTTGACTTGTGTTAATATTGAGATTATTCCCTGGAGGAGAGTGATCTACAGTGGCCAAGTCTGCCTTCTTGCTGATTTGGAAAGGGAGATAATGTTCATTTTCTCTAGTTGTTACGAAGTTATTTCTGTTACTCTGAAGTCTAGCATCCATTGCGTACCTATGTCTGCAGAACTCACAAAACGGTGTCCAGGAGCAAATCAAAATCAGGTGCTTCATATCACAGTGAAAGTCCTTTTTCTTTCCATTAGATTTGCACCTTAAATAGTAATTAAATTTAGGGACCACGTTGTAAAAGAATTTGATAAAGTTTAGAATTATGGAATTTTGATGAGTAATTAAACACATACAGACAATCTTGCACTGTTCATGGGAACTGTTTATATAAACTGGGGGAAAATTACTTTTTACAGCTCTGAAAATAATTTAGACTTCTTAACTAAGCATTTATTTACCCAAAGAGGCACCCTAATCTGTCATAAACTAGATGTTAGTTTAGAACAAATTTAAAGTTTGAATTCTGAAAGAGTTTAATGCTTTGAATTCTGACAGAGTTTAGACCTTTCATGTTACCAGAAAGGTCTAAATTCGTAATTAAATGAAGATCCCACGAACACAATTTGTCAGGCAGCTTATGTTATTTGTTTTTATTTGATTTTTCTTGAAAAGTTTTGTTAGTATCTCGTTGCTCTCTGTACTTTTCCAGGGGATTTGGTGGCAGAATTTAACACGAATAACACTGAGAGACAAGCAACTTCAGGCAGGGCAGCAGTTAGAGACCGCGTCTGTGTACAGATTTATGTGCTTCCAATTACCGACGCGTGGGAATTTTGTTGAAGAACCGGGCTTGCGGTCCCTTTTGTTCTTCGGCGTCTATTGTGGTTTATGTTTTAAATAGGATGCAAATGTGATTTATAGTGCGTGGCACGATGCAGTTAGAGAAAATTGAACTTTACAAGGCAATGTAAACTCGAGCAGGCAAAAGCCACGCGTGAGCAACATGTTCCTGTGGGGGTGAGAAAGGAGCAACCCAGTGCGGCTTATGGTGAGACTGGGAAGTAAACAACATGTGAAAGGTTGTTCCGCCCAAAGTCGATAGCTTTCTTCCCTGTGGTCTGGGAGAGCAGAGCTAAGTCTCTGAAAACTGTTTAGAGAGCTGTTAAGTAGCATTCCCATGTGGTTGAGTGAAGAATACACACAATAGCAGTTTTTTCATCAGGCAAAATTGACTCCTCCAGCCACCTAAGAAACTCATTTAGCACCATTCCAGAGAACTGCACAACTGCAGTATCCTCACTGATGCCATGTTCCTAAGGACTTTTAAAGTCTGACCAAATGGCCGTGCTGTGTGAGCAGCAAATTTGAAGGCCTAGCATCCTTCAGGAGCAGAATTCCAGTGGAATAAATCAGTCAACTCAAAGTTCCTACAGGTGTGTAATGAGAAATCAAATTATGAGTGCATAATTCATTTACTCATCAAATCTATCCTGAGCACTTTCCACGAGCCAGAAAATAAATGTGCCTCAATAGCAAAAGATGAAAAAAATTAACATACTTTAGTTGAAAAAGCAGCTGAATCTGAGAAGAGTCGAGTTTTAGTCAGTCTGTTATGTTCATGTAAGCCTTATTTCAACACTCTAGATAGAATGTCACTTCTAGTTTTTCAAACGTATCTCAACACATTTTAAATGGGCATGTTCTTTGAGCACTTCATTATACTTTAGAACCTTCATTGCTTTAACTGTAAAATGGGGAGGTTGGATTAATATTCACTTTGGGGGAAATAGCTGTGTTGCAAATCCTTACCAGTGTCACTTAGTCTTTGCAGGGGTCTTGAAAAATTATCTGCCCTATTTTTCTATTTGCTCATCTTTAAAATCACACCCATTTCACAGGGCTGTCATAAGACTCACGTGACTCTCTTGGAAAAAGTAGCTACCATAAATTCATTTACAGTAAGCTGATACGGTTTTAGGTCTATTTCTGATGGGGCAGGCTTTCGGGTTGGAGAGGGACCGGTGGGCGTGGTGGGGTGCGGAGTTTTACTGATGACTTTCCTGCTTGAGGTGCTGAGCAGGCCTCCAGCATGGCGATGAGCCACATCACACTGCTCCTGCCATGAACCCGAGCTGGGCTGCTACTCAGACCCCAGTCACTAAATGTTACAGTTTCTAACATTCAAGGTCTGGGTCTGAGTGATCTAAAAATATTCAAACTGCGAGAGAACCTTGGTCACTGTTTGAGGAAGAAAAGAGACAATTTATTTGTTTGGCTCATTATTTGTCTAAGGACACTGGTGTCAGCTTTTTTGAATTCAGTTTGCAGGAAGCCAAACACTCATGCAGAAGCTCTGTCATCGGGCAGCAGCTGGAGCAGGCCCGTAGGAAGAGGGCAAAGGGCAGGAGTATCCAGGAAAAACACGGGAAACACGACTTTCCAGAAAGACACAAAGTCCAACACAAACAAATCATTTTACAGGCATCAAGCACTGACATCAGACTGTTATGAATGGAAACACAAGGCAAGTGTAAGAGTAAATAAATAAATAAATGAATGAATGAAGCACTCTGCCAGAGTGGCAGGGGCACAGGCCATCGATGCAGAGGGAGAGAGGCACGAGATGAGGAGGTGCCTAAAGCAAACTTCGTCTGCCTCCTAACCTCACCTTGGTTTCCTCTCTAAGGACTTTCTCTTCTCTTCTTCGGTTGAAGGCATGACGGGAAGGGGGACCCGTGTTAGTGAGTTGCCCCTACTGTGTTACTGAGGCCAAGAAGGAGGCAGGCTGGGGACTCGGGTGGGGGGGACTGAGTGTCTGTGTTTGCACCTGTGGGAAGCTGCCTGCGCCGGCCAAGGTAGGTCGTCAGGATTCCGCAGGGAGCACAGGGCAGTCACTGTCCATTTGGCATCTATTTCTGGGTCTGCCACATCACATTGGTGTAAGAAATCAGCCATTTCATCCGTGTTACTGAGAAAATTCTCTCATGGAGAGCCCTGGTTAGCTTCAGGAGTTTTACTGATGTTTTCCGTGTGAGGTGAGGGTATGGGAAGGGCGACACAGGTGAGCAGGCTCTGCAGTTGGTCACAAGGAAAGGTCACAGAGCAGTTCCTAGAACACACCGTATGTGTTGGTTCTTTTTCTATGTATTCTCCCCGCCTTTTCCTCTTCCTCCTCCTTCCTCCTCCTGTCTTGGGAAATATGTTAATCTAGATCATACGGAGAAGTTTACCAATGATCTTTTGATGTTTTTCTTAATGATTCATAAATATTCACTTTATTGATGTTATTGAATCAGGTAAATATTAAACTCTGTAAAAGGTAAAGTTTTCTAAATTGAAAAAGTTTCCACCCAATAACCCTTCGAAGGAGACAGAGACCCTTCTTTTAACATACATACCACACGGGATATCTCCTTATTATGACTATTTGGCTGTAACCATAAATTATATTCAGTAGCTATAAAATCTATAATGGACATATGATAAATAATAAAACTGATACAATGGCTGATTTCCTGATATTTTCTTAAAAATATTTTATAATTAAATGCTAGTATGAAAAATGTATGTGTTTGAAAAAAGAGAAGATAGTAGGTAAATCATTTTCTGTCTGATAATTCTTGTAATATGACTTTTAGATGGTGACATAATGTACTATCACCCTTGGAACTGGTAACTAAAGAGCGATAACTGTTGGGCTATAATAAAGCAAGAACCATAGGAATGTAACCAGAAAGAAAACATAAATTACAATTTAATAAACGCTGTTCCCAGAAATAACAATGTATATCTATTTCTGTAGGAAAAGCTTGTAACTGCAGAGTGCTCATAAGTAATGAAACTCATTTTTTCATAATTTTTATTCAGAGCTGTTTTTTGCAGTACTGGGGATTGAACTCAGGGCCTCTACGCTGAGTTGGGCCTTCACACATCCCCAACCTTTTAAAAATTTTTTATTTTGTTGCACTGTCTTTTTAAGTGACTAAATTGACTAGGTTAGTCTGGAACTTGCTTGCGACCCTCCTTCCTCAAACTCTCAGAATGCTGAGACTACAAGCGTATGCCATCACGCCTGTCTCTATTTTGTATCTTTTATTCTCATAAAACAATCTCTTTCAGTGCATTAGTCAGTTTTCCCATTTGTGGGACTAAATAGCCAACGTTTGCAATTTAAAGGAGAAGTTTAATTTGCCTCCCAATCTCAGAGTTCCAGTCCGTGGTTGGTTGGTTCCAAGACAGAAACGCCATGAAGGAAGGGTGTTTGGTTCATGTCTTCCAGGAAGGAGAGCACAAGGGAAGAGTGCCGGTTAGAGATATTCTCTCCAAACACACACTGACATCCCCAGAGACCCACTCTCATTGGGCTTCATCTCCTAAAATGTACATTCAGCTATGAGCAACCCTGGATTTAAAATCCAGTGAAGAGTACAGTACCATCAGGGTCCAATGACATCCCCAGGAGTCTCTTAATCCAGGCAAATTGATGTTTAAAAATCACTGGCACAGTCACATGTAGAATATTTAGGAGGCTTAAAAGGAAAGATCAAAGTTAGCAATCATGATCAATTTCTTTTAAAATTTTATTTTAATGGTACATTTTTGATGTACGTAGTGATACATTCATCATAATGTACATTCATCGTAAGGGATTTGTACGTGTACATGCTATATCTTGTTACTTCTTTTTTTCCCATTCCCCTTCGCTCCCTTTACCCATGATCAATATTTATTAGTTCCTTTTCTAGAGATTGAATCTTGGGCCCTCACATTGACCTCCAGCTCCAGCCCCATTTGTTTGTTTGTTTGTTTATTTAATTTTATTTGAGAGGATGATCTGACTGAGCCCTTAAATTGCCCGGGCTGGGCTTGAACTTGCAATCCTCTTGCCTCAGACTCCCAGAGTGCTGAGATTAAAGCATGTACTACCATGCCTGGCTAGTTTATTTTTAACAAACAAAATCCCAAATCCAATGGCTGAACAAGATACCCAGTCATTTCTTTGGCTCATAGTTCTTCAGGTCCGGGGAAAGGTTTGGTTGTATTTGGCTGTCCTTGGGTGGCCTCATTCACGTGACTGACTACTGGCTGGCTGATTGGCTCAGGGGCAGCAGCAGTAATGGCTTGTCTCTGTTAATACAGCCTCCCACCTTCTAATGAATTCTCTCTGCCTTCTTTACGTGGTGGCCTCCGGCTTCCAAAAAGCAGTCTGAAGAAAGACTTTGACATGTGATGACTTTTTAAGTCTGTGTTGGCTTCACTTAAATTCATGGTTAATTGACAGAGTCAGTCTAGGGCCAAGTTGAGAGCCAGATTGGAGGATTCAAGGGAGGCTGATAGAAAAGGCATTTTTGTGGCCATTTTATGAAAACACTATAAAATATATATCTGAGTTGTGATTTGTAATGGTTTTGTACCTTGCATTTTTTATTCGCAAAAGTTACAGTAAGAGAACTTCTCTTTTAAATATTCGTGCTGGTTATCTTTGCTGTGAACCTGGCTGGATTGAGAGAGACTCTTGTAGAGGTGATTGGATTGTTAAGGGACTAACTTCATTAGTGGGTTAATCATTGACGAGTTCATAGCTGAATAGGCTAGTAGGAGGCGGGCTCTGTTCATGGAAGTGAGTGGTGGGAGCGTGACCCCGGGGAGCATGGTCCCTGGCCCCTTTCTCTCTGGCCCTCTTCTCCTGCCCTCTATGTCCTTCCTCTGCTTTCCGCTTCTGCTGTGATGTCTCTGCCTTGAATCCAGGCATGCATGGACTGATTTCTCTGAGGCTGCGAAGCAAAAACAAACTTCTCCTCTTTTGAGTTGTGGTGTCAGGCATTTTGTTCCAGCAATGGGAAGCTGACCAATAAAGTCTCCTTAATAAATATGATTATTAATGGCTATATAATGTTAAAATATGTAGTTGGACCATAATTGGTTTATCTACTTTCCCAGTAGAAGTGGTAGCTCTTAGTATTCCTTTAATATTTCTAAGTAAAAATGATAATCTTTATGATTTAGGTGCATATTATTGAACTGATTTATATAAATAATCTTGAAGATTTTGATAAAGATTCCTAAACTGCCTACTAAAAATTCGAAGCAATTATATTTTAGGAAGCAAAGTTTGAGAATAAATTTACTACCGTGTGATAGACTGAAGTTTGTGTAAAAACTTTTGTCAGTTTCATAGGAAGTAAGATATACTTTCAAATTTACAAGTCTTAGTTGTCTCAAATATTAAATTATTTTAAGATAATATTTTATAATTATAAATCACTAGCCATTTTTAAGGAAAATTGATATTGAAATAAAAAATAAATTTGAGCAACCCACTTTCGGGTCTCCTCCTGTCTCTCAGGAGCTATCTCTCTCTTTCTCTCAGTAAATTTTTCTACTCTTATGAAAAAAGAAATAAAAAATAGATTTATATAATCATTAAAGTTAAACTTGGGATAGAACTTTGAAAAATGACTTTGTTTATGTTGGCATAAGCACATATTTCACCTTCAATGTTTTCATTCTACAATAGTAAATGTATGTGTCAAAACTTTGAAAATGTTTTATGATCTTTGATGATAAATAAAGGATAGTTTATAAAAAGTAGAGATTGAAATTATATGCTGAGGCATTACAGTAACATAAAAATCTGAGTCTTTAAAAATTTATTTTAGAGATAAGGGCAGGGAGATTGGGGGGGTGCAGGACTCGTTCTAAAGCAAATACTCAGAAGTGACATTGCATTAGTACTTTGGAAAAATGTTTCACTATTTTTTTGTGTTGTAAAAAGAAGAAATAAACCTAAGATTAACTCTGCTAATCCTAGAAGTTTGTTTGTAATTTGGATGATGAGAAAACACAAATTTAAACTAAATTTTAAGGTAAGCGTTGGCTGTCGCAGAATGTCAGAGAAACGTTCCACACCCATGCATGTAATACTTCTGATCGCAGGTGAGGTAATAAAAATTCAAGCTGAATCTTCAAAATCTGTGTAATATATGTGATATTTGTACTTCCTGGCTTCCTTTTAATTGCACAAAGTAGTTTCTAAAAATGTTTTGATGTGTGATTTTCAGAAAATATTTTGAGGCTAGAACATGTAACAAACAGAAAGCACAGGAGAAATTAGAAGCAGGCAAGGAAGTAGGTTACAGGACGAGCTCATCACGATGACATGGAAAATGATTTACAGCCATGTGATTCTAACCAAATTTAAAATTTAAAAAGATAGTGAGGTGCCTGTCCCTCGTTTGCAGTTGAAATTATATAACACATGTCAAAAGTAGGAAAAAGGAAGAAAGAAACTGATTTTGAATTGAACGCAGGAAAGAAGGTAATTTCTTCAAGCTCTTCAAATACACTGACTGTGTCTCTTGCGGTGAGGAGAATGTACATTATTGAAAATAAGCCACATATGAGAACTTAGTAAGGAGAAAAGTCCAATGGCAAAAATCTCACCTCCTACATCAAATGAATCTGAGATACAAAAAAGAATCTGAACTTACTTGAGCCCATGTATTTTCCAGTGTACATTATGTTGTTTCATTCCTGAGCTCTTTTATTTATTCAAAGTTGCTTATAAACTTTTAATTCATGTACTACAGTTTAAAACATAGGCCACTAAATATCACCTCATATTTTTCTGTCTCATAAATTTGGGGGGTATTTGCAGTTTTTAGACAGAGAAATTGTCACATTATTTCAATTTTTACTTTGAAAATCGAAGGATGTTTGATAAGTGATTGTCATATTTGGGAATGTGAATTCAACTGAATTATTTGGTCACAAACTTAATTGAGTAAAATATGATCACTACATATGTTTGTTAGATATGTTTTGGTAAAGAAAACTGTGTAATTTCTTCAGAATTATAATTTTTGAATAAAACAATTCTGTTAAAAATTTTTAATTTTATGTTTTTTTAAACTGATGAGATCAGTTGCTCAAGTGCTCAACTACCTACAATAAAAACCTAAAGTAAAGAGAAGGAATTATTTCTTTTCAATGCAAAAGAGTTTTTTTGCAAAAAAAGTTTCCTTCCCCTTTCTGTCTTTCATTGGTGCAATGGTGTTGAGTAGGCATAATAATAGTGCTTCTCAAGAGTGAGAATTGTCTTTTTAAGAAGGAAACTTAAGATAATAAACTAGTTTTTAAGTTATTTTGAAATGTACCATATAAATAAAGTCTAGAAAATATAACAAGTTGCAATAAGTTACAAAGTATGGACCTTGATAAACTTTTAAATTATTTTCATTGGTTTTTGAGAATCTGTGTTAATTTATGTTGTCTCTCTCCCTCTTTCCTTCTCCCATAATTATTTAATGAAAAGAATTTATCTCCATTATGTTAGTTAGGATTAAATTCCGCTGCATTTAATGGAACCTCAAAAAGTGACATGATCAGACTAGAGAATTAGTTGCCTCTTGAGTAAGAGAAGTGTAAAGATAGTTTAGAATTGGTGTGATACTTCACCTAGTGTCTTTTATAGTTCCATTCTTCACTCCTTATATTGTGGTTTCCATTCCTAAGGCTACCTGATGATTTAAGATGGCTTTTAGAGGTCTATGATATCAGCTAGGTGACAGGAAGAAGAGGAAAGTGGTAAATATAAGTATGCAACAGTTGTCTGTTATTTCCTAAGGAGCTTTTCTAGAAGATAAGTAAAATTTTACCTTTTTCAGATTGGTCAGAACTTAATCACAAAACCACAAATTTATAAATGACCTATTCTGTGGCATTTTGCTATAGTGATATAAAGGGACCAACAGTCAGAAGGAATATGTGAAGAATGAATAGATTACCATCAGAACAGACATGGGTGACGTGGGAAGGTGAGGGAATCACTTCTGTAAACGGCACTGATGATGACTCTGAAAGCAAAGACTTTAACATGTTGCATGGAAATGGAAATTTTTAAGAAGCACAAATGAAGATGAAAGTAGATGAGACTTTGTTACTGGGATTATAGTTATAAATGATGACTTTATTTTATTTAATACCATAACACATTGTTACCCAATCATCAGCTCCAAGAAATATTTCTATGAGGGAGTGATTTCAAAAGGGTTGATCTGATGTAACCAGCACTTGCCCACTTCTTTGCAAGTTGGAATAAAAAAGTGGATGGTAGGAAAATGCTGGTATTCATTAGTGGACAGACAGAGACTCTGGACAGCAGAACAGAAAGTGAGGAAGAGTGCCCAGTGCTGAGCAGCCGGCAGTGTGGTAGCGCGCAGGGGTAGCGGAGGAGAAGGGAGATGCTGGGTAGGCGCAATGAGGGCTGCAAGCGTATAGGGCAGACGGGAGTCTGAACGCAGATGGCCTGGAGAAGGTCTCTGCATGTGCCAGTGTATATTCCTGCGGCTGTGATGGGAGCTGTCTTGAGAATGTTATGTCTCCGTTTGCTTCTTCTGGAAACAAAAGCTCCTGCATCGTCTTGCAGCAAACATTCCTACAGTGTCTGAGCCGTTTGGCTCCAGGAGTGTGCTACGAAAACAAAACTGCTAAACTCCAGTACAGCCACTATGGAAATCAGTGTGCAGATTTCTGAAAAAACTAACAATAGAAATTCCATTTGACACAGTTAGCCCCAGTCTAGGTATCTTCCTGTAAGAGTTAATGACATCATATTTCAGGGATACATGCATCCCCATGTTTATAGCAGCACAACGGTAATAACTAGACTTTGGAAACAGAATATATGTCCATCAGCAGATGAGTGGATAAAGAAAATGTGGTATTTATACTCAATGGAGTACTATTCTGCCATGAAGAAAGTTAAACGAGGCATTTGTAGGCAAATGGATGCAACCCGGGAACACAAGTTTAAGTGAAATCAATCAGACACACAAGTTTAAATATCTCATGGTATCTCTTATATGAGAAGCTCAGTGTATTTATCAAAATAGAAGACAGAGAAACAGGAAGTAGAGAGAAGTCACATAATCCCCCAATTTTGCTATTCTGGTGTTTCAAAAATATTATGTATGCTAATTTGTTTCATTTACACTACCTCTTTCTCTTAGTTCATTGAAAAGGAAGTTTTGTGATATTATCTATTTGTTTTATTTTTTGTGAGAATGTTTTTTGTCTATGACTTATACTCTGAGTAACATTTTGGCCATTCTTTTAAGATTATGGTACACAGTGTATTAATGATTACTACTTTCTAGTTATTTCTAATGAAATTTTGTTTTATTTTTTTCATAGAAATAAGAAGAGTGTTTTTATGTTTTCTTAATATCTCCTATGTTACATTAAAAATTAAATTAAAATTAGTAACTGTGAGTAAAGACAGATCCACAAGCTGCCTGTTGAACATGAATAAGTGAAGATTAGTTTTGACAAAGTTGATTGGCACATTTGTAGAGGTTAAGCCTCAAAACCCAAAACTGTAATATTGTTCATTGTTGTGACAAAAAATATGTAGGTGTATTTGTGTAGTTATTAAAATTATTATAATTAAAATGTATCAATTTATTATGTTTTCTCTTTATATTTTAATGTTTTTTATTTTTACTGATATGATTACTTATATGAGGCTCAGTAAAAGAAAACTTTTAAAATTAGAAAATAAATGCAACAATCCACTATCCCAGGAAACATCGTTCCTAAGAGGCCCTCACATAAAAGCGGCAGAATTATCTGTCTCAACAGATGTACACATTTCAGCATAGAAATACAAGAATTGTGAAAAAACCCAAGGCAATACGACTCCTTCAAAATTTCATAACTCTCTAGTAACTGACTCCAAAGAATTGAAGTGGATGAAATTCCAGAAAAATAATTCAAAAGAATGTTAAAAATGATCAGTGAAAAAAGAGGGCACAAATAACAGCTGGATGAATTAAGGAAGACAATGAAGATGTGAAAGAGCAATTCAGTAAAGAGATAAAAATTCTGAAAAAAATCAAACAGAAATTTGCAAATGAAAACTCAATGAATCAAAAATAATCTTTATCAAAAAGAGCAGTGATAGAGGTATCACAATACTGATTTCAAAATATCCTATGGAGCCGTGGTTACAAAAACAATATATAACTGACGTGAAAAGAGACACTTAAACCGATGGAATTACAAGTAGAGGAACCAAAAATAAAGTCATGCATCTACAGCCACTTGACTCTTCACCAAGGTGCAAGAAACGTGTGTGAGAGGTAAAAATTCAAAAGAATATTGAACATGATCAGTGAATGCAAAGACCATATAAATGACTGCTGAATGAATTAAGGAAGATGAGGTAGCATATGAAAGAACAATTCACTAAAGAAATAATAACTGGATTTACAATGTGATCCAGCTATATCACTCTTCAGAATATTTTCTTCAGAAATGAAGTCAATGTACCAAAAAATTACCTACATACTTATGTTTATTGAGACATTATTCCCATTGTCCAATATGTGGAATCAGCCCAGCTGCCTATCAACAGGTAAATGGAGAAAAATATAATGGTATATATACAAAACAGATTTATTTATCCATAGAAAGAATGAAATCATGTCATTTGCAGAAAAATGGGTAGATCTGGAGGTTATCATGTTAAGTGAAATTAGTCAGACACAGAAAGATAAGTATTACATGTGTTCTTTATAAGTAGAAACTTAAAAAAAATTACCTGAAAATAGAAAATGGCTTATTGGTAAAGGGAAAGGGGAAGAAGGAGTAGGGAAGAGAAGAGAATGCAAGAGAAGTAGTAGAGAGGGTGGACAGGATTAATGCATGATATTTACACATATGAAAATGTCATAGTGAAACCCACAAATTTAATTAATGTGAGTGAATAAATATAAAAGAAATACTTGCAATAAAACTTATTGAAATTCCCTATTATTGAATCTCAAGTTCATTGATAATATTTATATTCCTTCACCAAGTAGCTTTCATCTTTTCCACTGTATCTTTATTACTTCAGATATATATCTTTTTTTTTTTTTTTGTACTCAAGATCGAACCCAGAGCCTTTGCTACATCCCCAGTCATTTTAATTCTTTCTTGGTAGATGGTCCAGGCTGGGCTTGAATTTGTGATCCTTTTGCCTCAGCCTCCCAGAATGCTGGGATTACAGGTATGTGCCACCACTCCTGGCTGCAATTATGCACTGACTTCAATTAAAATAATTTCTTTGAGCATATGTTGTTGTTTCTAGTGTGTGTGGTTTTCATTTCTGAAATTTCCATCCAATGCATCATGTTGCTTTATTTTCTTTGTCACTATATATTTCAGGCATATATTTTCAGGTCACGATGAAAAGTGAGTTGTTCCTGGAAAACTTTCTGAAATCAACTTCAAATTGGTGAGTCCACTCGTTTGTGGTTGCTTGAGTAACTTTTTCATCACTGGAACAAACTATCAGACACTCACAACTTTAATGGAAGAGAGATTTTTTTGGTTCACAGTTTCAGAAGTGTCAGTCCATGGGTAGGCTTAGACATGGAATTGACAGAGTGAAAGGCCTTGGAGCAGAAGAAAGCTGTTAACATCACTGTGGCAGAGAGAGAGAGAAGGGAGGAGCTTGGGAGGTAGCCTTGCAGGTCATGTCCCCAGGGACCTGCTTCTTCTGACCAAGCCCCACCTCCTAACAGCATACTCAGCTGCTGAACTCATTAGTGGATGAATCCCCTACAATCCAATCACCTTCCTAAATGTCTTTTCTTGAGCATATGAAAAATTTGGAGGATATTCTAGATCTAAAGCATAACACTGGTCAACTTGAAATTAATATTGAGCTACATTTAAAAACATAACTACATAAATCCTCTGTGATGTCCTACTTGACAGAATACTTTTTTTCACTGTTTTTGGAATGAAAGGGCCTGTGTGACTCCCCTAAGTATGTTCCCTCTGCTACTTCCTGTCATGTTGGTAGTGGTGTCCTTCTAGTCAATGCAAATCTACATTTACACTGACCGTTACCATTTCAGAGGGAGTTTTAACAGCTCTTTAGAACTCACAAAGATCTCATGGTCACAGGACTAGTCTAAACCTGTGTCTCTATAATTTTAGTCTTTTGTTAACAATAATATCTTGTGCCAGATGCAACAGTTATTCTCAAAACCCACTCTCAATTTTCCTCCAATCTGAAGTTCATTAGGGCCGTACTAATCCTCTTTTGAGCACCAATTTATTTGCATAAACATGTCATTAATTTATTTGCAGAAATATGTCACGAGTATAATACCATCTTTATGAGAAGGGGACAGCTACATAGGTAACTGGAAATGGTGCATGCGAAGGTCACTCTTCACCCCTTCTTTACTGGAGACTCTCAAGAAATCATTTGATTTTACAAGAGACTAGATACTATTTGATCTCCCTTGTTGCCATGTCTGGCTGTTGCCATGTCTGATGCTTTGTCTGGCTGATCTCTGTGGGTTTCTTTGAATTCTTTAACTCCTTCTGCGTTTATTTAATTGACCCTGCTAATCCCCACCCCACAATAATACATAGTCTTTCAACTAGACTTTTTTCTCTTACAGCTTCATTTGGGCATGTGATTAAGTTCTGTCCTTGGACTATGAGTAGGAACACAGTCCTATTAAAAAGGACAATGATTCAAATAAAGCAATTGCTGGCACTTCCTCTTTGGTCCTTCCAAGCGGCTGAGAAATGGAGATGACAGGAGTGTTGAACCCTGGAAGGTAAATGTTGAGGGTGTAAGCCATCCTGATGTCTTGGAACCATTTGATGTTATTTTTCCACAAGCAAAGTATGCTTCATCATTAAGTGATTGATTTTGTTTGGGGAGAAAAAGTAAAGTAGTTCTTTTTGTCTTAGCACAATTGCCTTTATCCTAGCTAATACATTGGACTAATCTGAGTTCTATTAGTTAGACATGGGTCCTTTTGAATAAGTTATTTAATCTTCCTGAATTTACTCAACTATAAGACTAGTGATGCCTATTTTCAAGGACAGTTGTAAGAATCAGATATTATAGAATACATGAAATTAAATAAATTTGAAAGAATGAATTTAAACTTGTGGAATATGTATAACACTAGCTGGATCTTCTCACCAAAAAACTGAATCTTTGTTTAAGGAAACATGAATACCTCAATATTCTTGTAATGAATAACAAGACTTGGATGATTATTGAACTCACCATATAGTAGCATAATAGTGAGTTTCCAAAAATGTATGCTTAATATAGTGTTCAAAACATGTAATAGGAAAGAATGTCTGGGTGGCCTAAATCCCAGAATGAGAATCTCAAACAGAAGGTTCTATACTGAAATGTTACAGTCCCAATTCTGTGTTTGATTTAGGGCTAAATTCATCCTTTCGTGTCTGGCTGTTGTAGTCTCTAAATTGGGCAATCTCACAATATTTTTTTTACCAATGAGTAACAAATTGATGATTATTAGAATTTTAATTACATAAAATTATTATCTATATGTTAAAAATTAGGACATATGTAAAACATATTAGGATATCATCTGTTTTCAAGATATTTACTTTATAGCGCCATTGTATAAGGAAATTTATACAACTACTCATCACTTTTTAAATATTAGTTCAAAGACCTACCACCACCTCATTGAAGATTGAGAGACACATTTTCATTTAGTGACTTTTTAACTTGTGTGGTCTCTTTTTCTGAGCATTCTTCATTCCCATGTGTTTTATTAGTACTACTAAGCATGAAAGGTTTCCTTTTATTGTTTGAGCTTGTACAACTATGTTCATTATGTCAAGACTCTGCTCATGAAATGAAACTAATTCCTTGTTTGCTATCATTAAAATTTTAAATTATTTTTTCTTTTGTATTTAAGAACTTTTTTTTCCTGTCTCCCCTCTAACTATGTAGTCTTAAATTCTCTATATTTCCCAGTGTAAACCTATTACTGAGAAAAATTTTACAACATGCTTTTGGAAATCTAGTATTACCAAGGGGCAAAAAGAGTATTACCAAAAATATAATCTCTGAGTCAGTTATTAATATACCCACAAATATATCATGCAATACAATTTAGAAGGATCACACAATCATATATAAAATCAAATGTAAACTTTTAATATCTTACTGAATATTAACACATATTGTAATATGTATGCTGGAATAAAGCTTGAATTGTCATTTCTGTGCATTTGAAGATCATATAAAATCATTAATTAGAATGGTTTTAGCTTTTGTGCTTTTCTTTGGACTTACATATTGTTATTGGTTCAAAAGTACGCCCCACTATTCTCATACTGAAGAATTAATTCTAGTACCTCAGAATATAACCTTATATGGAGATAAGATCTCTATGCAAATAATCAAGTTAAAATGTGGTCATTAGGATGGGGCCTAATGCAATGTGATTATTGTTCTTTGAAAAGAAAATTTGGACATGGATGTGCACACATACAAAACAATGTAGAGAGTTGTAGGAAGAAATGGCCATCTATAGACTTCTCTTCTACAACTTTCAGAAGGAATCAATCCTGCGGACACCTTGATTTGCACCTTTTGTTTCTAGAAATAGGAGATGGCATATTTCTGTTGGTTAAGCCATCAAATCTGTGGTAATTTGTCATCTTAACCCTAGCAAACTAACGAGTATATTCATAAAACACAGTCTTTATTTTATGAAGAAATATGAACATAAGTACTTCAGACATGCAGACTTCTGAACTGGCTGACCAGGTCCTGTGTGATTGGTTACCTGCATTCCTCTTAACACACAGTTAAGGAGACTTCTACTCCAGGCCTGAGGGGATGATTACAACTTTGTCCTGACCTTAAATCACTAGAAACTATAAAAATGATCTACCTGTTGTAAGATACTTGGCAACATGCAGCATGGGACTGAAATCCCAGAGAGGAGGGAAACAAATGAGCTGAGCTCCATGATCGTCTGGATTTTTATCTATGGGACTTTCTGGAATGGAGATTAAACTGGACATGGTAACATCACTTAGATGAAGAAAGCTTATAGTTCCAGGCTATAGAGGTACTTAAAATTAGTGGGACAGAGTTACAGAGGACGATGCGCATTTGCTGAGAAGATGCTCCAAAAATCTGCACCAGGGAACCCATGGAGTCTTCAAGTAAATATTAAGTTATACGTAAATTGAGTGAAATATTATGGGGCCAGCAAAAGAGTCAGTGTTCAGGAAAAATGCCAGAGAGTGATAAGAAGAAAAATTTGTAGAATGCGCACAGTGTAGGATGGCGTTTCAGTTTCAGATAAATCAGAGTGAAGAGTCATCATTAAAAATCTTGGCATTTAGTAGAGTTCAAGAAAGGATACACCTAAGAGAGTAGGACTAATATAGTCCTAGAGGATCCTCTTGCATTAAGAACATAAAAACAGGCCTTGAAAGGATAAAACTGATGTGTGAGTATAGGTAAATTTATAGCCTGCTGGAATAAAACACAGTTCTCTACAAGGAACACAAAGCTATCCAGCCTCTCAACAACATAGCCTCTATAATGTTAAACAACTCTTCAGAAATGACTGGATAGAAGCAGAAAATCATGACTTCTAATCAATATTATAGTCAATAAAGGCAGATTCAGAAGTATTGACAGAAATGATAGCCTTTAAAACAGCAATAATAAATTTATCCAGGAATTACAAAGAAAACAAAAATAATGAGGGAGCACCTAGAACACCTCAGTAGAACACCAGCATTTATAACATTAAAAAGAACCTAATGGAAGTTGTAGCACTGAAAAAGGTGACATCAGAATTGAAATTTTCACTGGATAAAACACTGCAGAAGAAAAAGCATTGATTTTTGCAGCGAGGCAGAGAAGCTATCCAAATTGAATAGCAGAGAGAGAGAAAAAGGCTGTAAAACAAAGCCTCAGTGGTCCGTGGAACAATAAGTCATATGTAATCATAGAAAAATGGAAAAAATATCCCCTGTTCATGCACAGGCAGAATCAACACCATCAAAATGGTCCTACTTCCAAAACTGGTAGAAAGATTGAATGCAGTCCAAGTCAAAGTATGATCAGCATTCCTCAAAGAACTAGAGACAACAGTCCTGAAATTTATATGGAGCAAAAAGAGACCCAGAGTAGCAAAAACAGTCCTAAATAACAGGCGAAAGGTAAGTGGTATCATAATTCTGGATTTTAAGTTATATAGCAAGGCTGAACTGATAAAAACAGCATGGTACAGGCACAAAATTAGACATGTAGGTCAGTGGAACAGAATAGAAGATGCAGGAAAAAAACCTCAGACACATTCACCTATTTGATCTTAGACAAAAGGGTGAAAAACACATTGTTGGAGGAAAGATGGCCGCTTTAACAAGCAATGCTGGAATAACTGACTATCCATATACAGAGGATAGAATCTAGACCCGTATTTCTCCCTATGTCCTAAACTAAAATAAAAATGGATCAAAGATCTAAATGTGAAAACAGAAACAATCTGCTGAAAGAAAAAATAGGTACGCTCCTAAACACATAGGCATAGGCAAGACTTCCTGAACAGACTCCAAATTGCTCAAGAATTAACATGAAGAATCAACAAATAGAATTATAACAAATTTTTAAAAATCTGCACAGTACGGGAAACAACCCAAAGAGTGCAGGGATACCCTACAGAATAGGAGAAACTGCCAGATGTCCCTTGGCTAGAAGACTAATATTCAGAATATATTAAAAAAACAATAAAACTAGACCCCCCCCAAAGAAAAACTCAATCAAAAATGGGTAACTGAAATGAGTAGACACTTGTAGAAGAATAAATACAAATGGCCAATGAATATGTGAAAAAATGTTCAACTTCTCTAGCCATTAGAGAAATGGAAATTAAAACACTAAGATTCCATCTTACTCCAGAAAGGGTGATTATCACCAAATCAAATAAGAACAATTACTGGAGAAGCTGTGGATGGAAAGGAATTATTCTACACTATTGTTGGGAATGTAAACTATTACAACCAGTATGGAAATCAGTATAGAGATTTCTCAAAAAACCTAAGTAGAAAGTAGAAAGTAGAAATTGCATTAGACCTAGGTACTGCCCTTTTAGGTATCTTCCCCCCGCAAATTAAAGACATCATATTACAGTGACACAGTGACACGTGCATGCCCTTGTTTATAGCGGCACAATTCATAATATAGTTATTCCTTGTTTAATGTCTGAGTCATGGTCCTGTGACTAGGTTGTTAAATAATTTGGCTGCTAAATGAGGAGTTGTATATAATATCTACATTACAATATTCAGAAGAGATATATGGTCAAAGGAAACTCCAACTTGGTGACTTTGCTTTTATTTGTATAACTTACATGCAGTTCTGTAGTAATATTAATGTGTCTTAGATGTTTCATATGTCTGTGCATGTAACACATCTGAATTCTTTTTCTGCTTTCCTCCACCCCTTTTATTTTGCCAACATCAGATTCATTTATTTATCTTATAAGTCATTATAAATTTAATTATCATGTACAGAGGTTCATGGGTGCTTTTGTTGTGAACAATTTAGAAATTTTGTTTTTGTTTGCAAATGCTACATTGGTTGACAAACACAGATGTGGCTGTCTTTTCCAGAACTGTGGAATGCATTAAGTTTGAGAACTAAGGTCCCACTGTATACAGTTTAGCAACCAGATTAATAGGCCAGAAACATATAAAACATATAAGGTAATTATTTAGTTAAAACCTAAGCACAAAGAAAACTCCAAACTCAAGATGGCTTCACTTGAGAGTTTTAGCAAACATTTAGGGATTGTTCCCACCAATTTTATACATTTTTCCCCCTAGAGAGTAGCTTCTACAATCTTTTGTCTTCATTAGATCACAGTTTTTCATTCTATATTACTACCACTTGTTACCATGTCTGTCTCATCTTTTACTCTGAAGTCAACATTTTAACTTTATATTCTCAATGACCAGGATGGTGTCTGACACATAATTTGTATTAAATAAATTTCTGTTAATTTTTTTCAAATGAACATATTAATTTTATTCTTCTACTAGGAATATTTGATAATTTTGATTGGGCCATATTCTAGGTAGCATTTAATGTTGTTAGAGAGATGTTTTGACTAGCTATTTCTGAGGGTGTGGAGTGATATTTTATTGTGGTTTTAACTTACATTTTCCTTTTGACTAACAATGTTGAGCATTTTCACATGAGTATATTGACCTTTTGTACATACTCCCTTCTAAAGTGCCTTTTTTTTCTTTTTTTATTTATTTATTTTAAACCAAGAGCATGTATTGGTACATTCTACATACATTGATCACATTCATTACATTTATTCTGTACCTATACATGGTACATCTTGGTTCTCCCCCTCTCCTCCGCCCCTCCCCTCTCCTCCCTCCCCCCCTATTTATATCAGGTTCATTCATCATTTTCCATATTTTCCCTTTCCCCTCT
>PVJO010017862.1:0-38898 GCA_004026905.1 Hystrix cristata | reverse complement strand
GGGGGATCGAATTCCTCAATAGAGGAGGGTAGAGGGAGGAAAGGCATGATGCTGTTGGGTCTGTTGGGTCGGGAGTGGAAATAAGTTAGATGTGGGGGTAGGATGTTTTTGCTTTGGTGAGAATAATTTGGAGAGAGGAAAGAGTAGGATAGAAGGAAGGTTGCTTGCAAAGACTAAAAAAGGCTTGGATACGGGGATCCTCTGACCATTTTTTATTCTTCTGGAGGAAGTTATCAAGGTCTTAGAGAATTTGGATATCAAAAGTACTCTCAACTGGCCAGCATTACCCATTATTGAGTCTGTACTAGGACCACATGGAAGTGGAGTTAAAGATTAATCTCTCTTTGCTTAATGTCTCCTTTTAGTCCCACTGTGGAAAGATTATGCAGGAGACAGATGAGGGGGGTGTCTCCCAATGTTTTTGAGGGAGAATTGCCCATCACAGGGGGGTAATAAAGGTGACCAGGGTCAGGAAACAGGTCATCTGGATGTCTTCCTGTGATTGGCCACCTGACTGAGGTTCGCAGGCTCCAGAAATCGGGCAAGATTGGCCTGCAGATTGAAAGGAAGCATCCCCCCAGTCAGAGTGCAGGAGATCCCCCTTTTCGGGTGTTCTCAGAGAATGGAGAGGAAGGAGAAAGGGTTAGAAAGGAAAAAGGGGATGACAGATTGGCTTTCTCTGGGCACCAAGAGAAAACCGATTGGGCTGGAATCTCACCCCCTCAGAAGTGGTGATGGATTAGCAACTGGTGGTGGATGTCTTGGTTTGAGGTCTGGCAGAATGGCCCCAGGGTTGGAGTTCACAAAAAGAGTGGGTTTTAGGCCTGCGGGGGGGAGCAAGAGTTGGTTACTCAGTCGGCAGTCAGGGCTTGAAAGTTGCCTCTGGGTGTTTTGAGGGCTCCCTACAGAGTATCCTTGGCCAGAGCCTGGCAGTCCCACCACAGAGGGCGGTTAAGCCCAAACACCCAACTCTCTGGGGAAGAGGGGAAACGGGATGAGAAACAGGAGGCTCTCAGGATCTAGGAGTAAGCCGGGGGTGAGCTATTGCTGCCCATTGCTTCCTGGGTTGCAAAAGGACTCCTGCCCTCGGCTCTTGCTCCCGGGTTACAGCACCAGAAGAGGGTGAAGGAGCAAGGGGAGCACAGACTCAACAGTCCGAACAGGTTTATTGCAAAACCTGAGAGGGACCTCTCTGTGCAAGCAGAACAGAGAAGGTGTCTCTTACGGGCTAAGAGGCTTTCCTATAGTGTTTTCCCGTGGGCTTTTGAGGGGGTGAGTCAGAAGACAGTGGGATGATGTGTCCTCTATAACCTGTTGACGTGTCCTTGGTGACCATTTGTAACCTGCTGAACATGTCCTCTGTGACCTACTGACATGTCCTCGGGGGACTGCTCACGGTCTGCTGACTCGTCCTCTGTGACCTAAGTAAAATGAAACCTACGTTTCTTTAAGATGGCGGGTGTGCTTATTCAAAGTGGTGGTGTCCCTGTCAAGGATCTATCATTTCCTACTGGCAAATGGCCACTATTGTGCCAATCTGCTATAAATCTGGACTGCTGCACAAATGTGCACAACTGTATGGTACCTGAGAATAAAGATGTCAAATCTGCTCACTACTTCTTGCCTCTTCTTCCAACCGCCTGCCACCAAACCTGTGGGAGCTTTGCCTGAGACACTGAGTGGCAACTGGCATAGTCAACAGGATACTGAGGTAAGTGAACCTTTGGTACTTGAGGGACCCAGGGCTATACATGTGACTGCCACACAGTATGTGGTATCCTGTGCTGTGGGGTGGGCTCCAGTGGAAGCATGAGATGACAGTGGATGGGTCCTCAGATAGTTTGTAGAAAGCATTGCCACAGTTGGAGGAGCAAAGCAGGGAAGGGGAATGCTTCTTGGCCAGCAGGGCAGGCTGGGCATTCCTTACAGCCCCGAAACAGGTACGTGATCAGGCTCTGCATGATGATGCGCAAGTATGTGAGTTACGGGCCAAAGAGGAACACTGAGAAGCCCAGGTACGACAGCTGGAGCAAGGTTGGGAGTGGCCCCAGTCTCGACAGTAACGAGTCACAAGGACTTTGAGGAAGAAGAAGAGGACCCACCTCCTTTGCAGGCCCTCCCAGTAATTCATCGAAAGGTAGAGCATGAATGACATTTGTGGCTGGGAGGGGCACCGCAGGGACCTACGGTCGTGACAGAATTTACAGCCTGATCTGTTTACACTGCCACCAGGTTTTGAAATTTGAGTAAACAGTAGATAGCAGGCCAGGGAACCTCTGCCAGCATGGATGTTGGCTGTAAGATGAGGGAGCAGACAGCATAAGCTGCTCTCCCAGGGAGATAGAAAAGCTGGCTTCCATTACCAGGCACCCGTCCTTGCACCAGTGACTGCCGATGAGTTGCCTGATGGCTCCCAGGGCCAGAGACCATACTCTGGTAGACTGGCTGATGGCTGCAGCATGGACAGTCTGGAGAGATGCCAGAGAATTGCCAGAAACTGAGTAAATGGGACACATACTGATTTGGTGTCAATCATGGGAGTTAGGCAGGAGACATGCCATTTTTGATGTTAACTCTGCGGCCCGGATGATGAGTGTTTCACATCCAGCGTGAGGGATGTGGTATTGTGTACAGCTCTTTTGGGCCTCTAGCAGCTGTCCTAACCCCCGGCATAGGGAAAAGAATGCATGAAGTAATTACAGCTATGGCAGCACAGGAAGATACTGAGGGGCACAGCAAAGAATGAGGAGTTTGGGCAGTATTGAAGGCAGGAGTCCAATCAGACTGAGCAAAAGGGGCCAAAATGGGTGACCTGCGCACAAATGTGAATTGTCCTCCTCGTGGGAAGGGTGAATTGAGAGAAGATTGGTAAACAGCTGAATGGCGTGCTGTTAACCCTTTGAAAACAGTTACACCCTGAGCAGCAGTTCCAGAAGAAAATGGCTCCACAGGGGAAGCAAGTGGTCCAGGTCAAGGCCATAAATTCGCAGGACTACATGGCCCCTGCGGATGATGCTAGATAGGCCTTTAATTATGACTAGGGATGGCGCCAGCAGGTCCAGTTAGGGGAGATGCCAGAGGACTGGAAACCGCATGTAGAACTTGCCATTTGTTGGTTTCCCACAAGTGTACAAAGGTGCTCATGTTGCTGGACACTGGGGCAGACTGTAATTTGATTCATGGCAATCCTGATAAATTCCTGGGTAAGGCAGTTTGAATAGATGGCTATGGAGGATGCACCATTAAAGTGAAGCTAGCAAGCTGGGTGTGGTGGTGCATGCCTGTAATCCCAGTACTTGGGAGGCTGAGGCAGGACGATCACCTTGAGTTTGAGGCCAGCCTGGGTACACAGTGAGTTCAAAGCCAGCCAGAACTATATAGCAGACCCTGTCTCAAGAGAAGCAAACAAACAAAAAAAGTGAAGCCAGTGACTGTGATTCTGGGTATAGGTTGTCTTCCCCCCGAGCCTATACTGTGCATATCTTCCCAGGGCCAGAGTATGTCCTGGGGATGGACATCGTCCAGGGGTCGAGGTTGCAAACTAATCCTGAAACTGAAGCAATCGTGACATATTCAGAGATGACCATAGGGATGGGGAACAGGCACCCCTACCTGTTAGTCATTATAAGCATGATTTGTGTTTTTTCTCCTGAGACAGTCAGGGATCTAAAAGCCATTTGTGCTAAAACCATAACTCTTATAACCAATGTCCAGCAAAATACTGCCTCTGGAGACTCTTTCTGCTAATACTAAAAGCAGCCCTCACACCGAATATTGCTATATAATGTTTTTGAGAAGTTAAACAATTTAAACTTTTAAATAAGAGAATGCCCAGCTAGTGCTGGGATAATGAAATAGTGTAGAGCATGGCAAAGCTGGCTGGGGATGTAGGCACGACCTGTTAATTACGACATCCCAGACACATGCACAGAACAGTTCCCAAAGGCCTGTGCATTGATAACTAGAGCAGGTTTTCCAAAGGGCGGCTTGGACATGATGTCAGCCTGAGACTCAGGATCCCAGCCACTGCCCCGAACTTCTGCATACCGAGGACCCATATGTAGAAGTACTCACAGGTTTCCTTGGGATTTGGACAGCATAAAGGGAGAGGCGAGCCATGTAGAGCTTGCTATCATAACTTCCGTCATAGCCCACACTACATCTCTCAGACACAGTATGTACTTTTATTTTTGCTTTTACCTTCTTTTTCTCTTTCCTCGACCCAAGCTTGCTCTGCAGAGCCAGTTTCTCCCCTACTCTTCACTTGTATTTTTTCAAATAAACTTGGCCACTACTTTTTGCTCATTTTATTGATTCTTTGTTTGAGACAAGAAGAACCTGGACTCTAACTTCCGAGGCAGAGAGGAGCAACCCAGAACCTGGTAACATTTAGTTGGCGAACCACTTTTAAAAGCAAGCTACCCAAGAGCATAGGATCAAAGAAATAAAAGATAGAAAGGAGACAAGGAAGTCATAACTAAAGCTTGTACTTTTAAGAAGACTTCAAATTTCGGGCCTCAGTTGAAGTTACCCAAAGAGATTCATATCAGCATTCCTTTGGCTAAATTTAGGCTCCTTCCCTATCAGACTCATCGCACCAAAAATTCCTCAGGAATACTGAAAGTCCATAAATTGGCTTGAGAAAATGAAGAGCAGGAGTCTGATCCTAGGATAAAAGAAAGGTTGAGAGAATCCAGAGGATGTTTAAATTATCTTTTAATTAAAAAATCCTGTGCCCATATCTATAGACTGGGCTAGTATCCTTCTTGGGGGAGCAGGAAAGGAGGGACATGAACTCGATAGTCCAAGCAGGTTCATTGCCAAGCCTGATGGGGACCACTCTGTGTGAGCAGAACAGAAAAAGCATCTCTTACAAGTTAAGAGGCTTTCTCTATTGCATTTTTCGGTGGGCTTTTGAGGGAGTGGGTTAGAGAAATGGTGGGCTTGTGACTTGCTGATGCATTCTCCAGGGAATACTTACAACCTGCTGACACGTCCTCTGGGGAGTGTTTGTGACCCAAGTAAAATGAAACTTACTTCTCTCAAAGTGATGGACCAGTTTATTCAAAATGGCGGCTCCCTGTCTGGGCTTTATCATCGGAGGTGGGTCACCTTCTCCCGGCATTTCCACCCCATTCAAAGGGAAGCATAAACGCTCCTCGTTCCAGGAAATAATGTCTCATTTTTCTGGATGTGTCCTAAAATCACTGCCTAACAAACCCTTCCGGTTCCCTTTACTGATGCATCCTGAAAATTCTTTTTCCTTGACGTGAGTTGGTGAACCTACAAATTTATTCTACAAAAGGGTGGGTTATGCTCCTTATTTCAGCCTGGGGACCTCCTCGGACCCAGCTCCGTGACAGTGCTATATTAACGTGTGCCACATTTTCTCAATATTCAACTGATTCTGATTCCCTAGAGCCTGTAAGGTCATAATAAACTCAAAAATTTTAATTAAATTTCCTTTATGCTCTTCAGTCTTTCTTATAACCTTTATGAAACTGAAAATACTCTTTTGAAAGTCAAACACTTGTAACTGTTCTGATTGGCTAACATGGGCAAAATGCGTGTTAACAGTTCTGAAGACACCTTTATTTTAATATTTTAAATATTTGCTTAAGTCATGTGGACTGAAAGACATTTGGGTTTATGCTTTCCTAATTACTCAAGTGCTCTTATTTTTGAATCAATCTGGCACCATCTAAACAATATACAAACATAAGTACACACACAAACATATAATGCACACGTGCACATGCAAACACACATGAAACAAACAGATTTATCATTTACCAGCATCTTAAAGTTACATTATTGGCATAATTTTGTTTTTTACACATGATCCTAACTTTGCATATAGCAAAGTGAGAAATATACATCTCAAAGATACTGCTGAACCAATTAATCTGAGTTTGAATTTCCTGAAGCCCCTCCCCCCACCTTATCAAAGGTCTTAGTCAATTTAGCAAGCTCTTTCCCCAGGTTTAAAGGCATTTTCCCCTGTGCTAAAGTTTAGACATCTTATTCTGGCTCTATTGTTCAAGGACTCTAGTGTGGAAAAAAGAAATCAGTTTAGGAACAACACTGTCCCCCAAGAAAAACTCAAAAGCAAGCCATCTGTAATCAAATTTCTCCATTTCTCTAGTTGTGAAACGAAGGAGGCAGGAGACAAGTCAATTTCCAGCAAACAGAAGTTTTGACAAATATTTGAAACAGAACAAGTTTAAAATGAACCAATGCCTGTTAGCCAAAATGAGGGGACATTTAAACCCCAGTAAGAAACCAACCAATGTTATCCAAGTAGCTCCCTAGGCAGTGGGCAGAGAAGGCTCCTGCTCGTGTTTGTCACTGATCCAGAAAAGGGTGAGGAAAGCAGCTATGGATGTTATCCTGGCCAAAGTTATTTCAGAGAATCTTTTAAAGGACAGCGGCATGAAATCAGAGTGTGCTTTCAGTTAAAATGGCAATTTTGTATCACACGCAAAACTACTTCTCTAAGTCACAGATAACTGAAACTTCTCTAGGGAGCTGTGAAGTAACACAAGCACTTTTATTCCTGAGCAAATCACAGCTGATCTCTATACACATCCCAGTGTCGCTAGTTTCTTGAAATCTCTTAATCCAAACTTTCCTATCAGACAAATGGTTAAAGAACCTCCATGATTGGCTGATGAAAAGCCTCAGAAAGGTTTGCTAGCCACGATGGCTGACATAAATCTCCAGATGGGTTCACAAGCATCCCTAAAGATGAGGAAAAGGAAGGATGAGGCCTAGTGCCTCTGTGTGGATTTAAATCTCCATCCGAATATTGCCTTAGAGGATATTGCCCTGTCCCCAGATGGGAAGTTCCCTGGCCTAATCGAGTGTTCCATCAGGTCTTAAAGGGGGAGACCTTTTCCTGCCTTAAATTCATATGGTGGAGAAGACACACAACAGGACCACCCTCCTCAGAGAATCCGGGCTGCAGTCTGTCCTGTTAGTATGCAGTTTCTATGTGTTGCCAAAACCCTGCTGCCCATCCTAGAATAAAGGTGATGGTAACAAGAGAAAGATAAAAGAAGCCAAAACAAACCAAATAAAACGAGTACTCCAAACCATGCCACAAATGCCTGAAAATTTTTCTACTCTGAATCTCTTCTCACCCTGGTCAGTGCTCCAAAATGACCTGCAGTAGACCCAGATGGCCACAAGTGGAATAGATGCTTACCTCACCCCAAATCACGCTGCCAAGCATCTGGCCAGTCAGTGAAACAAAATGACCCATAACAGGTCCAAATGGCCCCCAAGGTGAAAGTGTTACCTCACCCAGACGCCACTGCCCAGTGACCTAAGAGAAGATACAAATGGTGGAAACAGTAGATACCTGGGGTGTATTTTCCAGTGTGAGACCAGGCAGAGCCCGTCAGCTCCTCAAACAACCTTTTTTCTTTTACCAACAAAAACATTTATAGATAGCTGATGCCATGAACAAGTTTGGAGGGAGAATTCTGGGTGCGAAAGTGCCCCTCCCAGCTCTGGAATATCCCTCCAGTTCCGATCAGCTAGCCATGTGCAATCAGTCCCTTTTCCTAAGTGCCTGTTCCCTCACCCGGAGGAAACCAGGAAACTCATAGCTGTCAGGAGCTGGGACTTGACTTCTGGTTGGCTGTGCCAAAACTGTTAACAGGCAGCTGGGTTCATATGCTCAGGTTTGTTTGCTCACTGCTGGAGAACATTTATTTTGGTAAGAAGGAAAAATGATTTATTCAAAGCTAGCTCTGAGGAGATTGAGGGGTCTTATCACTGAAATCATCATCTCTCTATGTATAACTGTATTCGGGTATTTTATAGCAAGAAAAATGGGGGAGGGGTAGAGTGAGACGATGGACATTCTGGCTTATTCCATCTCTTCCAGGACACAGACCTCTCTGTAACTTGCCTAACAGAATGAAGCTGGACTTGATCTCCTTGTGCATATTTTTTCATTCATCTGTGCCTAGCAGAGGTGAGGGTAGCTCTTTATGTCCTAGACCTGAGTATCAGAATACACTTGACTGTATTCAGATCTCCTATCTACTCCGGCTGCACCTCTGTCCAGTAGTGGAGCCAGCACTCATGAGGGTAGCTGAATTGTCGCTTTTATTGCTGCGTATGACGGGAAGATCCCCCTTCCCCACTGAGCTGCAGTTCATTCACTGAGAGTGAGCGCGTTGCTTCAGTTGATTTACTTACCTTCCTAAATATCAAAATTTCAGCGTTTTGTCTGGCTGCTACCTCTCTCAAGTTGCAGTCCTGTGACTTCCTATGAATCCCTGTCTCTTCACAGAGCTTTGTATCTGTTAGTATTCTGGAGCGACCTGCCCTATTTTGACTCCTTAGCTGTGACTTTTCTGTACCAGACAGTTAATATGTATATGGATCTTGCACCCATACACGGTTTAGATTTTTCACTGAGGCCTTGTTACAGGTGAATGGGCCCAAAATAGTCCAGGTTCTTGTGTACAATGAGGAAAGAACTGCCAGGTGTTCACCTCTAGTATGTAGCAAGTAGCTACATTTATTGACGATTACAGAATGGTAGCATCAGGAGTGGGGAAAGGGAAAAGGGAAAAGAGGGCTCAATAACTCAGGCTTCCAGAATTAAAGAGTCAGACACAGCGATCTGCCACCTTAGGCATGGTGGTCTCCTAGGCTTTTGTTATTTTATTTTGTAACTCTTCTAGGACAATGGAAGCATTGGTAATCATTTGGGTGGTGTTTACAGTTGATTGGAGAGAAGTGAGTTGCTCATTTAGCTCCTCTGTTTCTAGCTGTACTAGATTCACATCTAATAATGGATTTCTAGAATACTAGAAAACTCTGACCCTTGAGGTAGGCACGCATTCTTACGTCAAGGATTAGAGCTTTCTAGTACTTTTTCCAGGATTAGCTGCATCCTCTGCTCCAGTCTCACCAAGATAATGTCAAGGGATCAGCCAGGGCTTTACTTCTTCTAAAAGTTGGAGTCCTTTTGTTACAGGATGATTGGTCATGCAGGAATTCTTTCCAGGCTCTTGCTGTCCTGAGTAAACAATTAGACTAGACACACAGAAAAGGTGGCCTGGATGTACATTTATTGAAGGTGGAAAAGAAGTGTGCTGTGCAGAGTGAGAATGGGCTGGCGGACAAACTCACAGAAGAGGCCAGGACAAAGGAAAAGGGGTCTTTTGTGTCTGAAATTCCTGCTTTGGCTTCTCCCTCATGCAAATAAGGCATTGAGACAGTTGTTCTATCAAAAACTCGTTTATCCTGGTGCCAGAAGTAAACTGCCCTGTGGAAAGTCTCACTTGGCTTCCCGCCAGATGTAAATGAAGAATCAGAAACAGCACTTTTCCCATATTTTCCACGTACAATGTTCAGGAACTGTAGAGTCATCCTGGACCCTGTGTTCTGCACATGTCCCCTGGGATCATACAGGTCATGTACACCAGGCGGTGGGAATCATGGAAAGCATGGTAAAACTGTTATTTTACTTATGACAAAAAAAAACCAAACAAACTAGGGTTTAAGATCAAGGAGTAAGTCAAACATGTCCATACGAAAACCTGTACATAAATATTCATAGCAGTCAAAGAGTAGAAATGCACAATATTATGAAAATGACCATTCATAATAGCCTGTTACGGCTTGTGTTTTGACGTCCCCCCAAAGCCTCATGCAGTCATGGGGAAGGTTTCAGAGGTGGCTGGATCTAGAGTGTGCAATGCTGGGGTCAGGGGCGTGTGATTACTAAATCAGTCCACTGATTCATTTACCAAGTTCTAGCCAGGATTAAGGCTGCGAGTGCCACACCCACCCTAGGGCAGGTAGCCTGAATAAAATGTAAAGGACAGAAAGAGGGCTAATGTGGTCTCATCTGCCTGCTTGCTGTGGACTAGTCCTCCTCTGTGATGCCCCTCTGCCGTGCCACCCTGCCTTGGAGCCAGCCAGCTATGGACTGAAACCTCTACAAACTGAGCCAAATAAACCTTTCCTCCTTTAATTTTGGGTGTCAGATATTTTGTCTCAGCAATGAGAAAAATAACTAAGATATAGCCAAAAGGTGGAAACAACCCAAATGCCCATCAACTGATGACTGGATAAATAAAATGTATGGTATACTGACACAATGACACATTAGTCAGCCCTGCAAAGTGATGAAGTGTTGATTCATGCTACAAACCTTATGCTAAATGAGAAGATCCAAAATCCAAAAGACCATATATTATATGATTCCATTGACAGGAAATGGCCAGAAAAAGCAAGTCTATGGAGATAAATATAGATTAATGATTGCCTCAGGCTGGGGAAAGAGTGGAGTGTGTGAGCTTTCCTTCCTGAGGTGATGCAAATGTTCTAAAATTGTTAAAATGTTCTAAAATTGATTGTGATCCTAGAATTAATGGTTGCACAACTCTATGCACACATTTAATACTTTGAATTGCACAGTTTAATTATATGGTATGTGAATTATATCTAATAAAGCTATTTAACTCACTGTTGTACTACTTACTAAATTCTTTGAACTATGGCAATCCGGGCTGTTTCCTCATCCTTCAGTGGTTATAAATGAGTGTCCTATACTACTCATAAGTGGGTATAATGCCTATTTCACAAGATTGCTGTGAGGAAAAAAGGAAAAAATGAGAAAACTGTGAGGAATTGTTTTGTAAACTGCAAAATACTATACTAGGCTTTTATATTATTATGTACTCTGTATCTTTGCGCTCAAGGAAAGATTAACTTAAATCATTTTTAAGGCTCTCTTAATAATAGCACCCAATACCTTCATTCTGATAATGATATCATTTCTATATTTCCAAGATTAAATCATTCTTTCCCTAGCATGTCTATTTCCTTTTACTCTCAAATAGAAATTGAGAACAGTTGCTCGCTCAATACTATCCTTTAAATACTTTAAGTCTTCCATTTAATGTCCCTCAAGTGTTCTAGCCCACATCAATAAGCTTATCCATTTTTCAAGCTAAACAAGTCCAATTTCTTTAACCATTACTCAGAAATTAAAATATCATTGCCCTTCATCTGAACCTTGTATATGTAAGAGATAAACAAGGGCTGCAGGCTTAAAAGTAAGATCTACTCTAGGGTCTATGTATAACAAGCAATGTTTACAGCTAAGGTCAAGAGAGGTATAAAATGTGACTGGAAGAAGCATTTTATTTAATTGACACTAAGAAAAATCCATAAAGGTTAGAATGCTTTAAAATTTGAAGCTGCAGATGAAATCACAAAGGAAAAGATAGTTTAACAGGCACATTAATGATATGTTAAGATGCTTTCACTGTAATGCTAAAGGGAAAGGCTAAATAAACAAAAAGTAGTAAAGTATATTTATATCAGGAAACTGAAAAGTAAAAACTGCTGATTGTCATTTTTTTGGAGGGGTGCTGGGGATAGAACTCAGGGCCTTGTGCTTCCTAGGCAAGCGCTCTAACCACTGAGCTAAATCCCCAGCCCCAGATTGATCATTTTTAAAAATTTAAGTGGTTTTATAATATTGGTTTGTATTTTGAAAAGAATGAATATAAAAATAACCAAGAATAATTCATGTATCATGGGAAGATCCTGAAATTTGGCTCATTCAATATTGTGATCCTAGAGACAGATTATTAGTATGATCATTGCTGGCTAGCGTGGACACTCGCTTTAGTGACAATTGGAAATTAAAACTAAAGCAATGGTATGAATTTACAGGCAAAAGCTTTGATTAAAAAGTGAGAGAAAATAAAGGGAAGCACATCTCTGACAAGCATCAAGCCAGTTCCCTAACAAAGGAAAGTAAGAGAAGATGGGAAAAAAGACTTCAGGTTGAAAAACTGAAGGGAGCACAGGTCTGAAGAGGCGGATCAGACTGGCCCATTCACAAAAGAGCAGAGACCGGTTTTCTGGGGTGCTGTGGTGGACTGGGGTCTGATTGATCATTATCTCAGCCCTGGTTTCATAACTCTGAAAGAATCCTCATGACTAGATGGGCAATTTGATTCCCATGAAATGACTGTCTCTTTTGGGGGCGGTCTCAGTCATGTTGAGCCTCTGCTGGGATCCAAAGTGACTGTAGGTTTAGGGCGATGGGGATTTCTGGATGTTGCTGAAGTTCTCTGTAAATCTTGTGTCCTGGGGTCTTCAGTCTTGAATGGTAATGATATAGGCTGGGTGAATTTAGGGCTAATAAACCTTGTTTTGCTAACTTTTAGACATTCTCTAAATTACTAACATGCCTAAATGGAGAGATGAGAAGAATTTGATACAGTTTTACAAAATGAAGGTGAAGTTTTGTTTTACTTTTAGTTACCTATTTGGTATCTTTTGGTCCAAGTGAAGAGTCACAGTTTTTAGCGAAAACCACTTTTAAGTCCCTGTCTCAGAAGAAGACACAAATCATGATTTTAATAACTAACAATTTAAGGGCCCAGTGGTCACCTGATCTTGAATTGGAACCTTCAGAATCATAAGCCAAAATGTACCTTTCCTCTTTATAAGTCAGTTATTTCAGGTGTTTTGTTATAGTAACACAAAGCTTACTAACATGCAAACATTTAAGTCAAATCATTGAAGAACATAGTGAATTAATTTCTGTGCAGTTTTTAAATGCTATACTCTATTATGCATATACTCGTACAAATAATTTTTGTAATTTCAAAGACAGTTTTCAAATATTACTATAGAATATTTTATTTCCTTAAGATTTCAAAGAAGAATAGTCTAAGTCATTGGTTTGGAAGCTGGAAAGATTGCATCCTCAACTAAAATGGTCTAAAGAAAATATAACCAACAGCTGAACTAAAATGGTATTTTCATTAAGAATTTTCTAAATTTGAGGAGTATTTCGCTTTTGAATGCTCCCTACTCATCAAGTAGCTATCTGTCATCTCCCTTTCCCCCTTTTTCACTGCTTTTAAGTAAATCATTTTAGAAAAAAAAGAATTTTATAAATTTGAAATATCAGTCAAAGTTCATGGTGATAGTTACTTTCACATTAAATTCAGAATGTTTCTAAGGTGATCAATATTCCTAATTTGAACAAAACTAGCAGTTGCCTATGACATTTGACTTACAGTACTAAAACCTGAAAAGTTTTGGGCATACCTGACTTTTTTTGTGACTTGGATGTCTAGCAATAATTATGCTACACACTCCTCTTGGGGGCTGGTTGATGATGCTATAGATGGTAAACTTTCTAATATTAGAAGAGACAACATACAACAAGGAAAGAACAGGTAAAACCAAAATGCAGAACTCACTTTTACTTTAACCACTCAACTGTTTGCTCTGAGCATCAGCCCAGCAGTGCATACTGACTATCCTGAGCATCTCTCAGGCAGGTGTCACTTCAACCAGTCAATTCTTGTATTGAATAGATTTGAAAAAATTGTCATTTTTATATTTCAGCTCATATTCTCTTATAAAATTAATGAAAAATATGCAATTTTTGGTCATCCTGTATTTAAATAATTGGACT
Source organism: Hystrix cristata (assembly GCA_004026905.1). Classification (NCBI taxonomy): domain Eukaryota; kingdom Metazoa; phylum Chordata; class Mammalia; order Rodentia; family Hystricidae; genus Hystrix; species Hystrix cristata. The sequence continues at coordinate 25,421 of PVJO010017862.1, read as the reverse complement.
GACAAGTGGTGCACATTATGTGTTCATTTACTCAATAAATTTGTATAGCAAGGCAATGTAACATTTAAAATAAGTAGTGTAATAGGTACAAAAGGAAAATGCCACAATAATGGGTCTTTTCCTTTAAAGAACTCACAGTCTAGCAAAGAGCATAGAAAAGTAGATAAGTAACTAAGGCAAAAATAATAAAAGCAGGACCAGATATAATCATAAGCAAAATTGAGTTGGTAAGAGAGAGAAAAAAAATAATTTTCTTGCGGTACTGAGGATTGAATTCAGGGCCCCTCTTTAATTAACTTTTTATCTTGAAACAGGGTCTTACTAAATTATACAAGCTGACCTTGAACTTGTGCTCCTACTGTCTTAGCCTCCGAGAGTGTTGGGATTATGGGCATGCACCACCACGCCTAGCTTGAAAAAATAATTCTGACTGAGAGTAAGGGGTACAGATTGGAGAAAACATGACAGCTATGCTTTAGATATAAAATGTCCCCAAAAGTCTCGTGTGTTCAGAAGTGGGGCTTTTCGAAGGTGATTGTATTATTGGGGCATTATACTCAACAATGCATTAATCTATTGATGAGCATTAATCTATTGATGAGTTTATTGTTGAATGGACTATTAAGAGGTGGGGCCAAATTGGAAGAGGTGGGTCACTGGGGCATGCCTTTGGAGGATCTCCTCTCTGTCTCTCTGGTCGAGCACAGAGATAGAACTAGGCGTGTAGGGTGAAGTAACTGTTTTTAAAATTCTTTCCCTCAAAACACAAGAGATTGCAGAATTTAAATCATAAAAACATCTCCACTTAAGTCAAGGTACAGATTATTCATCGTACTTGGCATTTTAAACCACCAAGGGCTGCTATGTCATTACTGCCACTATCTAAAGGGCACAGCATTCATCAGCCCCAAGTTGCATTCAAGTGGTTTCAGTGTCACACAATCCTCAGTACAATTCCCAGCATTTGGTAAAGCTCCTCAAATGTTGAAAACAATATCGATGATGATGAGGGAGAGACTGAATTTTAATATTTCTGTGCTTTTTTCTGAAGGCTTTCCTTTAAACAAATTCAGTAATTATGATTGTAAAATACTATCTGATGAAGCTTTTGCCACAATCTTTACTGCAATACCTTGCTGAAAGACACTATATATAGCTACTGGAGACGATGGTATTTAATACAATAAAACATAAAGGCAGACCACCTAAATAAAATAATGTACAGCAAAATTTGAAAAATGGTATGACTATTACTGAAATAAATGATAGATGTATTAAGTCTGTAGAGCTTTTTGATGATCAAGAATGAAAAAATCTAGATATAATGGGGTAAAAGAAATTTCTTAAATAAATGAATTAAAACACATCTCTATGTACCACAAACTAATCTCATATTAGGCAGGAAATCTTAGTCTTGCAAACACTATGCTTTTCTTATAGCATTTTATATTGAGATATATGTCACATAATACTGGCCTCACTATTTTAAACTAGATATTTCAGTGTGTTTTAGTCTTCACTATGTTGTGCAACCATTACCACCAGTTCTAGAATGTTTCTATAATCCCCAAATGAAAGACCATACCTATTAGCAGTTAGTCCCAATTCCTCCTTCTCCCATTCCCTGACAACCATGAATCTACTTTCTATCTTCATGGAGTTGCCTAATCCTGACATTTCATATAAATAGAATCATATAATATTTAGTCATTTGTGTCTGGCTTATTTCCAATAGCATACTGGGTTTTTTTTCGTTTTTTTTTTTTTTTTTAACAAGGTCTTGCTACATAGTTCAGGCTGGCCTTGAACTCACTGTGTAGCCCGGGCTAGCCTCAAACTCACAGCAATCCTCCTGCCTCAGCCTCCCAAGTGTTGGGATTACAGGCATGCACCACCATACCCAGCAGTATGTTTTTAAGATTCACCTATGTTGCAACATGTAACAGCATTTCATTCTATTTTATTGCTGAAAATATTCCATTGTATGGATACAATGAAATATTTTCATTATCCAATTTATAGATATTTGAGTTGGTTCCACTTTTTGGCTGTTATAAATCATGCTGATATAAACTCTTGTGTACAACTTTTTGTAAGGACATGTGTATCATTTCTCTTGGGTATACAACTAGAAATGGACTTTGTGGCTCATATGGTAATTCTGTGCTCAACTTTTTAGACACTGTTTTCTACAATTGCTGAGTTATTTTACTTTCCCTCCAGCAATGTAAGAAGGCCCCAATTTTTCTATATCTTAGGCAACACTTGTTTTGTCTGTTATTGTTATTATAGCTACAATAGCGGATGTAATTGGTATTCACTATGGTTTTGATTTTAGTTTTCTTCATGACTAGGGAAGTTGAGCATCTTGTCATATGCCTTTTGTTCATATTTATGTCTTTTTTGGAGAACTGTATATTCAAATATTTTGACCATTTAAAAAATCTTATTGGTACGTGTGTAGTTTTTTGTATTTTTATTGTTGAGTTATAGAAGCTCATTATTCTGCATAGTAGAACCTTATCAGATATACAGTTTGCAAATATTTTCCCATATCCTGCGGGTTGTCTTTTCACTTATTTCATAGTGTCATTTGAAACACGAAGGTTTTAAATTTTGATGAAGTTCAACTTATTCATTCATTCATTCATTTGTTATCTCACTATGTTGCCCAAGTGGGCTTCTAATTCCTGGGATAAAGCAATCTTCTTGCCTCAGCCTCCCAAATACCTGGGACTGGCCCATACCACTATGCCTGGTTCAGTTTATTTTTCTTTCATTTATTGTGTTTTGGATGTTATATCTAAAAATATTACCTAAGACAAAGTCAAGCAAATTTTTCCCCATGTTGCCTTCTAAGAGGTTTTATAGTTTTAACTGTTATGTCTAGAGCTTTGATTCATTTGAGTTAATTTTTGCATGGCAGTGTTTAAAATTTATTCTTTTGTGTGTCAATAACTTATTGCCTACCACCATTTGTTGAAAAGATTATTTCCCCCCCTTGAATGGCCTTGGAAGTCTTGTTGAAGATTAATTAACCATGAATGATTTCTAGTCCCTCAACTGTATTGTATTAGTCTCATATGTCTTATTGTTATGCTAGTATCTCACTTGATTATTGTAGACTTGGATTAAGTTTTTAAAATTAGGATGGGTGAGCCAGCCCTCCAAATTTGTTCTTTTCAAGACCGTTTTGGCTATTCTGTGTCCTTTGTAAATACATATGACTATTAGGACTGGCTTTTCTATATAGCAAAAAGCAAATGGAATTTTAAGAATTCTGCAGAGTCTGTAGATCAATTTGTAGAGTATTTCCACTTGAACAATATTAAGATTTCCAAAGCACAAGCATGGAATATTTATTCGTTTACTTAGATCTTTTTAATTTTAACATTTTTTTCAACATGTAATAGATTTTTAGCACGTATTTTGTTAAATCAGTAAATTTAATTATCCAGGGGTTTTCAAATGAGAAGTCAAGTGAATTATTGATTTAATGATGAACTTCTGGATCCCTGTTTCTAGTGCTACAGTAGGCTAATAGATTAGATATCTCGACTAACTTTCCTCCTAAAAATTAATAGTATCAGATAGATGTATCAATGAGTAAAAGGCTCATTTTAAGTGAAAGTGAAAAGAAGATACATTGTAAAGTTGAAATCTCATTGGCTATACCTTAAAGAAACAGTAATTAGAAGCAAACCCATCTCCCTCCCCATTCATTGAACAGGGGACACTGTCTAAAGTAAAAAAAAAAAAATACACATCTCTTTGGAGACTTCTCAAGAATAAATCAGTAACCACTCCCAAATTTATACTACTTAATGCATTAAAATATCGGAAACCAAGAATTTTGGTTTGCAGTAACAAACACAAATTTCTGTGAAAAAATCTTTCATCTTATGATTCAAAGAATCAACACAAATACCAGTTCATAGTGAAAATTATAAAACATTTAAGGACATAAAGTAACATTAATGAAAGCAGAAAACACAAGATTCAGTTCCATGAAGACTTCAGATTGGAATTACCAGACCAGAATACGAAATAAGAACATTTATAATGTTTAAAGAAATAAAATAATCCCATATTAATTAAAAAAAAGCCAGGGGTGATAAAACATGTCCCACTCATTTTGAAAAATAATTTTAAAATGTTTGGAAACAAAAACTGTAATCATTAAAATAGCAAAGTAAAAACATTCAGTGAGCCATTAATAGGTAGCTATGAAGAGGCAGATGAAAATGGTAACTAAGATCCTCTTGTGATGGTTTACCAACAGAAACACCCAGTTGAACAGTTATATATGTATCAAATTACTTTCACAAGAACTAAGGAAACCAGATGAGAGCTCATAATGCCTACTTTTAGTATAACAAAAAGAAAACATACATTCATGAAAGCATGGGTTGCTTGCATCACTTCTCCCCCAACTCCAAGCACCGTGGCATGGACAGGGTTGCCTTCTGCTTGAAAGACAACAAGGAAATCGAGCCAGGTCTTAGATTTGAAACTCAGTACCAGGCTGACCATGGTGAAACCCAGTGCCAGGCAGAGCTGCATGATCCTTACCACCACACCAACACCCCAAGACCGAGACACTTAACTACATTAGGCCAAGTGGCTGAATGCCTCCTCCAGCCCTCCTTTAACTTTGGCTGGAAGAGTAGGGAGCCAGACTCCACCTGCTGGGAGCAAGTTAGCACAGGCTTTGTCTTGGAACTCAGTGCCTATTCTTCCATGGTGATTCAACAGCAAGTACAAAACAAAAGCCCACATTTGGGCCAGCGATTGCAGACAGAACCTCACATATAGCCAAAGGTCTGCTTTCACCAGTACTACTGCAACCTGAGGCAGCACAGCCTGGAGTAGGACTCCATTCGCTGGGGTAGGAAAGCACAGTAAGCACAAGACTTTGTCCTTGAACTTAGTTCCGGGCTGGTGAAATCTAACTACATAACTAGGAATAAATTTAACCAAAGAGATGGAAGATCTGTACTGTAAAAATTATAAAATATTGATGAAAGAAATGGAAGAGGACACACATCAAAAAAAATGGAAAAACATGTCATGTTAATGGATTGGTAGAATCATTTGTGTTAAAATGTCTAGACTACTCAAAGCAATCTACAGATTCAATACAATCCCTATCAAAACACAAATGGCATTTTTCACACAACTAGATTAAATAATACAGTACTAAATTTTTTTTCTGTGGTGCTGGACATTGAACCCAGGGCTTTCAACATGCTAGACAAGTGCTCTGTCACTCACCTATGTCTGCAGCTTATATCCTAAAATTTATATGGAGCCACAGAAATGCCCCAAAAGACAAATCCATCTTAATTGTCAACCTGACTGGATTAAGAGACTCCCGAAAAGGTGATTTGATTGTGTGGGCACTAGGTGAATGGGCTGTTAGAGATGGTGCCTAGTTGGAGGAAGTGGATCAGGGAGCATGATCTCGGGGAGAACACAGTCCCTGGCCCCTTCCTTTCTGGCTCTTCCCTTCCTCTCTGCTTCCCGGAGGCCATGAGTTTAGCTACTTTCCCCTGCCATCATGTTTCTGCAGTCTAACCAACCATGGACTTAAAATTGTAATCATGAGCCAAAAATAATTTCCTCTCTTAATTATGTCAAGCATTTTGTTCCAGGAATAGAAAACTGACCAATACACCATCTTTGGAGAAAAAAAATAGGATGCATTATACTACCTGACTTCAAAATATACTACAAAGCTGTAGTAATCAAAGGAGTATGGCACTGACTATTCCTTTTGCAACAGTGTTAGCAAGAACTAAGGAACTGAAAAAATCTAAGCGTCCATCAACAGATAAATGGATAAATAAGATGTGGTACATAAATGCAACAGAATACTATTCAGCTGTAAAATCGAAGTACTTCCTTTTATGTTTGACAACATGAGTGAAACTGGTGATCAATTTGTTAAGTGAAATAAGTCAGGTGCAAAAAGACAATTATCACATGATCTCACATATATTGAATCTAAAAAGTTGATGTCATGGACATTGAGAAGACAATGGTACTTACAAGAGGGAAGAGTAAGAGGGGCAGGATTCCTCCGTAGGAGGAATGGGGAAAGGCTAACCAAAGAGTGCAATGTACAGATAGATGGGGGCAAGAAGTTCTGGTGTACTATCACATAGTAGGGTGACTATAGACAACAATAATGTACTGTACATTTCAAAAGGTAGAAACAAATATTTTGAAAGTTTTCAGCACAAAGAAAGGCTAAATTAGCTGACTGTAGTGGCACATGCTTGTAATTCCAGCACTCAGGAGGCCGAGGTAGGAGGGTTGCCATGAGTTTGAGGCCTGCCTGGACGACAGAGTGAGTTCAAGATCAACCTGGACTACACAGCGAGATCCTGTCTCAAAAAACTTAAAAAAAAAAAAGATAAATTGAAGAGGCAGGTGTTTAATGTAAACATTACACAATGTGTACATGTACCAAAACATCACATTACTCAATTAATTTGTACAATTTTTGTTTTAACGTATCCATTAAAATAATTTTAATTTAAATGAAAAAGGAAATGGCTATGCGGAACACATAGTTGACGTAAGACTTCTACTCAAGGTATATAAAATTTCCTGAAATTAAATAATAAATGACCAAAAAAATCAACAATGAGAAATGAGCAGGAAACCTAACAGACATTTCACAAAAACCCAAGAAGCTCATACAAATGTGATCGACAGTATTAAGCCTCAAGAAAAAGCAATTAAAAGCACAATGGGATATTAGCAAGTGTATACAGTGACTAAACTTAAGACGACTAAAAATACCAAGTATGGGAAAGGATACCAGAATTTGCATACATTTCTGATGGGAGTATAAAATGCTTAAACAACTTTGGAACAAATTTTGGCAGAGTTTTTTTGTTTTTGCTTTTGTTTTTTGGTACTGTAGATTGAATCCAGCTCCTTCACATTGGGCTAGATCCCCAAACTTTCTTTAGTTTTTATTTTGAGACAGAGTCTCACTAAATTGCTCAGGCTGGGTTCAAACTTGTGATCTCCCTGCCACAGCCTTACAGGGCAAATTCTTATCAAGGAAAGCATTATAAGGAGCATATACTTACTTACCTGTGACCGAGCAATTCCATTGCTAGGTATTTACCCAAGAAAAACAAAAATATAAGTCTACTAAAAGTTTTAGAAGGCTATTTAAAGAAGTTTCATTCATAATAGCCAAAAACTAGAAACATCAAGTGCCCATTAATAAGAGAATGGATACATGAATTGTGATATATTCATACAACAAAATACTATTCAGTTATAGAAGGGAATGGACTACTTGACAACTATATGGATGCATTTCCTGGATATTAAGGTGAATCAAAGAAGCTGGATACAAAAGTGTACATACTGTATGATACCAATTTATATGAAATTCTAGAATGGGCAAAACTAATCTGCTATGAAAAATTAGCAGTTGTTGCCTCTGCCAATAGGAGATTGCGAAGAGGTATGAGGAAGATTTCTGGGATCATAGAAATGGTCAGTAGCCTGATGGGGTACGAGTAGCAGGTTATATTTATTTATCAAAATGGTACAGTTAAGATTAATACATTTTAATATAGGTAAATTTTATCTTAAAATACATGTAAAGGTAATAATCAGAGCTTCTGGGAAAGATGGTGGAGTAAAAGTAATCTTCTCATGACTCTGTAAAATGAGTTAGGGCAACAAAGGAGAAACTTATTCTGAGAGAAAGAGAGGAACAACTCCAGGAATCAAAAAAGAAGGGGTTGGGATTTAATTCAGTGGTTAGAGTGCTTGCCTACCAAGCACAAGGCCCTGAGTTCGATCCCCAGAACCAAAAAAAAGAAAAAAAATCAAGAAAGAGGTGACAGTAAAGGTAAAAAGCATAGCAGAAAGGCAACTCAGAGAACAGTATGTAGTCAGCAGTGCTAACCCCGGCTCTTTCATGGGGAGGCGAAATTGACTCTCCAAGCACAAGATAAGCCTGCAGAGTGCTGGCAGCCCAGCGATGGCAGATCCACCGTCCTAGCCACAGAAGAAGCCCATGATTACCGCAAGCTGAAACTCCAGTGCAGGGATCTGGTAGGAATGTGAGCATGTATTTCTGCTTGGACATTTGCTACACGACAGGACTGCAAACAGGGGGCCTCACTTGAAAGCAGAAGAGATAAACACCCCAACAGTTGTACAAATCTCAACACAGAAATACAAGAAACATGAAAAAAAAAAAACAAGGTAACATGACTCCTCCAAAGGTCCGTTAGTCTTCAGTAACTGAATCCAAAGATATTGGAATAGATGCAGCAGTAGACAAAAAATTTAAAAGGTTTACTTTACAAATGATTGGTGACTCCAAAGAGGATGCAAATAAACACCTCAATGAATTAGGAAAGACAATGCAGCATACGAAAGAACATTCAAAAAAAAGAGTGATTCTGAAAAAGACCTAAACAGAATCAGTGAAAATGAAAGCTCAATAAGTCAAATATAAACTTAGTTGAAAATTTCACCAATTGACTAGATTAGCAGAAGAGAGAATATCAGGGCTTGAAGACAAGGTTGATGAATTATCACATTCAGACAGTACTTAAGAAAAAAGAAATTATACACAGAACAAACAAGACCTACGCATCATGATTAAGAGAATAAACCTACAAATAAGTTAGACTAAGAAGCTGAGGTGTGGGCTAAAAATATGAAAAACCTATTTATCAAAATAATAGAACATAGTTTCACAAATTTTGGGAAAGATATGGGCACCCAAGTAGAGGAGGCACATAGAACCCCAAAAGACATGATCAGAAACGAACATCTCCACATCATATTATACTTAACCTGCCCAAAGTACAGAACAAAGAATAGAGAAAGCTACGAGAGAGAAGTGCCAAGTCACTTGTAAAGGAAAAACCATCAGAATAACAACAGACTTCTCAGCAGAAACTCTAGACCAGGAGGGAATGGAATCAAGCCCTGAAAGGAATTAATAATTGCCAACCTAGATTACCATATCCAGCAAAGTTATCCTTCAAAATTGAAGGCAAAATAAAGACCTTTCAAGATAGGAATAAACTAAGGGAATTCATGACCAGTAAAACTTTGGGTGGGGGGATAGTGAGAGAAGGTCTTGCTCTGTAGTTGAGGCTGGCCTTGAATCCACTCTATAACCCAGGCTGGCCTTGACTCACTGAGGTTCTCCTGCCTCAGCCTCCCAAGTGTTGGGATTACAGGCGTGTAACCCCATGTTCAACTCCACTAAGACTTCTATCGAGAAATTTCTAAGACCTTGCAGAATGGGAGAGAGAGAGAGCACTAATAATATATATGTAATATATATTATTATATATTCCATTCAAGAGTCAGATCACTCCATACTGTAAAGATACCAATTCTCCAAAATTGATCTCTAGAGTCACTAAAGTCTCAACTAAAGTCCTGGTAAATTAATTTTATGGAAAGTGACAAGTTGCTTCTAAAATTTACACGAATGCTGGAGGCTTACTTGGCAGGGTTCTGGAGAGGAGCCCTCGTAGCGGCCCCCAACGCCCTTTGCCAAAACCCATCCTGACTCTGCTGCATCTCCACGATCGAGGTCCGGTTTCACAGGGAAGCTCCATGTGAGCACCGTCCAGGCGAAGGTCGCTCTCACAACCCCAGATCCCGTGCGCCCCAGAGAGCGAAGCGGTGTGCCCCTGACACAACAGCCGGTAACCGAGGACAGCGGGAAGGGGCGAACGCACCTCCCCTCCGCTGCATGGACCAACCATCATGACACTAAATGCTGCTGCAACCACCTCGGTCACAGGGGTGAGCCAGGCGGCAGCGCTGGGCTTCCGGCAGGAGCGCGGCTGCTGGTGAATGCCAGTGACCAGTGCGGCTACTCTGCCCGCAGGGACTGTTTCAAGCACCTCGTCCACCGTGTGGCCGTGGTGACTTGTTGCTAAGGAGGAAGCCTAGGCACCCGGAGGGGCCAGAGCCCTGCTCCCCTACATTCCCGGGCACCAGCCCTGCAGTCAAAGATCACTTCCATCTCACCAGAGGAAAACTCTGTCCTGTGGGCTTCATTCACCTTTGGCTTCAGTGCAGTGGCTGGTGGAACCACCAGGGCACCTGATTCTGCCATCAGAGCCACAAGACAGTCCTGGGACTCTGGCGTTTGGATGACGCAGCAAGACGGGGAGCTGTTAGGCTTGGCCTAGCAGTCGAGAACTCTCCGACCCTCGAGTTCCAGGCTTTGAGCTTGCCCAGTCCTCGGAAAGACTCTCCTGGTACATGGCCCAGGGGCTGGTGTGCCGTCAGAGGCATCGGTGCCCGGTGCAGAGCCGCTGGGCCTGGAACGCGGGCCTGCCATAGCCAAGGGGCGGCCCCGAAGACCTGCATGCAGCCTGTGTGCTGCGTCCAGTCCCCGCGGGCGTCAGCAAGTCCTGAATCGGCAGCTGTAGAAGATCCGAGCCAGTGGCGCTCCCTGCTGTTCCAGAGGCGGCTGTCAGTACAGAAGTCTGGCCTGGGCCTAAGCCTGGGTGCGGGCTGCTCCCCTCACAGGAGTCGTCTGTCCCGTGCTGGCCGGCACCTGCAGAGCCAGACCCTGGACCCACCAGGGGCACAGGCTGCTGCTCCAAGACCGCGACCTGTCAGCCAAGTGCGACTTCTCGTCTGGTTTCATGGCCCTTCAGTGGGCACCGGAAAGCGTCAATCAGAGACCACACTGCAGCTGGTGGAGGTAGCACGGCGTGGGGGCGCGCTGGTGGAAGAGAACATGCGTGCACTTGCAAGGTGGCTACACACCGCTGCACCAAGCCACTCTGCATGGCCATGGGGACGCTGTGGTACACTGGTGGTACACCTGGGTGCCCAAGTACACTTAGGTAACCACCGCGGGTGTGGCCTGGCACCTCTTATGTACCACGTCTCCTACTTGGAGACTCAGGCTTGGGAGGAGTAATGGAGCAAGATGCTACCACTGGTGAGACTGGAAAACTTGCGGCCCCACACCTAGTGCAGCTGGCTACCACTATCCTTTGCTCCACTACCAGCAAGTTCTTGGTGTCCTGACCTACCATCTGATGCTCCAGGACTCCTTCAGCAAGTTCTTGGGCACCTTACCCATGGCTCCACGTAGAAAGACCAAGATCTGTGGTGACTTGACAGCCGACCCCCTCCTGGGCCTTTACCTTGTTTAATGCCCAGTCTGCTCCCCAACCCCCACCAACCTGAAGGACCTTGGGGTTATGGTCTCTTTGATGTATTCTAAAAGAGCAAATGAAGTATTTTTCTTGGCATAAGGTCTCTGGACCTTTGTTCCTGTCGGTAAATTGAGAAGACTTGTAGATATTGTCAAGATTTCCTAGGTTTGGCACAGTATAATTATAGTGGCACTTTTTTTGTTTTAAGGATGTGGAATCCATGTGCTGAACCAAATTTTTAAGATATCACATTAATATTCTGCTTTTGCAAATTATGTTTGCATGTCATTACTTAAATCAAACGGTTTTTGTGGCACAGAGTAGTGGGGCTTCTCCATTCCCCCAAATGTATATCAGTGAGATGTTTGAAATTGTTAAAGGCAGTCATTAGTGGAATTTTTTAAATTTAAGCAATGAAATAGACAGTTCTCCATTTTAAAATAAAATTTGCATGAAAATGTTAAGGATGAGGAGTAGCCAAGGCACTCTTTAAAAAAAAAAAGTGTAGAGTATTGCTTTACAATACACCAAAAATTACAAAGTTATAGTAATTCAGACATTGTTGTACTGGCCCAGGATAGACACAAATTTATTTCTCAAATAAAATAGAGAACAGAGAAACAAACCTATATAGATATGAAAACTTAATTTATGGTATATGTGCATTGCAGGAGAAAAGAAAAATGTTTCAATAAATAATGCTACTATTACTGGTTATCTATATGAAATTAGACCACCTACTTGATATCACAAACAAAAATTAATTTTAAGTCACTTTAAAACCTTGATTGTGAAAGGAAAAAGTATAAAACTTCTAGAATACAGCACAGGAGATAATATTTATGACTGGTGTAATGAAAGATTCATCAAACAGATATCAAAAATATAAGCCATAAATGAAAAGAAAGAAAAATATGACTACATTAAAAATTTGGGGGGCTGGGGATTTAGCTCAGTGGTTAGAGTACTTGCCTTGCAAGCACAAGGCCCTTAGTTCAATTCCCAGCACCAAAAGAAAAAAAAAAGAGGGGTATATTAAATGAAGATCTTCATTTAAAAGGAAAAAGAAAGCAGAATCTATAATTTGGGAAAAGGTGTTTTCTATAAATATTATTTTGAGTTGTAAAAATGGTGAAAAGTTACAATTTTAAGATGCATATTCTTAGAAATTAACACAAACACTGAAAAGAATGATGATAATAAAGTCTGTGCAAATCAAATGACTAAAACACAATTTAAAAATAAAGTTAATAAAGCCAATCAGAAATTTCCCGTTTGCTTGTCTTATCAGAAACAAAAATGAGGGAAAAAAAGTAAAACTTTCAGTACTCCTCAGTATTTTACTGCAAGAGAACATTCATTTCCATTACAAAAGAAAATATATCTTATGAAAAATTGAATCACACTCATGAATTCATTAATGAAGAAAACTAACTGCAGAGAGTAAAAGAGAGCAAGACTAGACTGTGTTTTAGAACTTTGGTCTGACTCCTTTCAGTTTTGGTTGGTATCAATTACATCTTCTGACCAGATAATCCTTATTAAAATGACTGCTTTTTTTTTTGTCCTTTACAGAATGTACTAGTTCTTTCACAATTTTTCAGTATAAAGACTAAACAATGCTAGAAATGTACTGTATATTAAGGCAGTACCAATGAATCAATACATTTATAAAATGGAAGAGTTAGTACGAAGCCTGCGTGCTCTTTCTTTTTTCTCTTCCTTCCTTCCTTCCTTTCTTTCTTTCTTTCTTTTTGGTTGCTTTACATTCTTTATTTTTTTTAATTTACCAAGAAAATTTATTGGTACATTGTAGATATACATAATGATCACATTCATCATAGTTAATTTGTACCTGTACATGATATATCTGGGTTTTTTTCTCTACATTCTTTTACTTAAACTTTACATTTCATTTCCAAGGAAGTCACAGGCATAAAAATCTCAAATCAAGTCTTCCCCTGAATAAAAATGGACAGACACTTCTCTGATGCAAAATCCTCTTGTTCAGAAAGCTAGTGCCGGAGGCGAACTCAGTTCACAGATACTGCACACTTACTGTACAATACTTTGGAGGCATTTGTAGTTATAAAATATACAAGTCTGTTTCACAAATTCTAAAAATAAAATATATCCCTGGCTATTAATAAAGCATGAAAAAATTCATATTACAGAAGGACAATTATCAAGAAAACCCCTTCAGGTGAACTATGAAGTCTACTAATCAAGACCGGAAGCAATTTGCATGGCAGGAGTGGGGAGGCCCCTCTAACACGCATGCTCCGTCTCTTCCATGTTCATGCTGCTCCTCCAGCTGCTTGTTGTGGAGGCTCCTGGGGACACCGATGACAGAAGCGGGTAGTCACAACAACAGGAGAGAGAGTATCATCCATGAGGATGTCTTCCAGTTTGGATGCCATTTTCGAGGGGACGCTGTAGGCAGGGTTGCTCTTGGGCCCCATGCTCAGGCTGCTGTTGAAGCTGATGGTGCCATCGGTGAGATCCAGGGTGATCGTGCAGCTCAGGTCTGGGTGCTGCTGCAGAATGTCCAGGCTGCAGTTGTCAAGAGCCGGTTCTTGCTTGATGATCTGATTCACTGAATCTGGAGAGCAGAGATCCGTGGATGGAATAAAGGAAAGTCTGTGAGCTCGAGCCTGCATTTCAAGCTCCTGTATTCTGAGCAGCAAGTGCCAGTTGGCAGGCTCCAGTTGCTTCTGTCGGTTTTCAAGTTCTTTTTTACGTTGCTGCTCCTGTTGCAACTTTCGGATATAGTTCACAGATGCCTTGTTCCAGCACATGTCAGGATCATTTGACTTGGGAATCAAAGTACCTAGTTCTTTAATGTGGTCATTTATGTTAAATCTTCTTCTTCGTTCTTTTTTTTTTTTTTTGACAGGGTCTCACTATGTGGCCTAGGCTGGCCTCGAACTCACAGTGATCCTCCTGCCTCAGACTCCCAAGTGTTGGGATTACAGACATGTGCCACAACACCTGGCTCTTCTTCACTCAATCAAGTTGTGATTATCCTTTTTTTTTTTTTTTGCCTCTTTAGCCAGTGCTCTCGCTTCTGACTCTGTGAGCTCCCTTTTTATGATGGGAAGGTTGGCTGGGCATGAGTTACTGATGGTGAGGCCCAGGGGCGGCAGGCCTCGGTTACTGTAAAGGTCAATCAAGTTTCCGCAGATGGGTAACATGTTTGCCATTTGCAAGGCAGCCTCCAGCAAGCCCAGAATTTCTTCATTATAGCTTGATTCCAGGCTAATGATGTCATTAATTACATCATCCACCTGCATATACGATGCCAGTGAATGGGTGTTCATACTTGGGCCCTCGCTCTCCACCCTTCTTTGCTCTTCAAACTTTATGAAATCCCTCTTTATCACAGTTTGGGTTAAGCGTGAGCATAGTCATGGGGCTGTTGGGCACGCTGCTCCCGGGCACTGGTGGCATGACATGATCGCCAGGCTGGTTTGGACATGGCAAGCTCAGGACTTGGTTGGCATGTTCATTTGTTAAAGTGGTAGAAAGGTGCTGCTTTACCTTCTGCCTTTGGGCTTGCCGTATGTGGTACTTGGTGGGGTTTTCCAGGTGGGTCTGTACCTTATGGACTTCCGTGGACACCTGGGTTGCACAGGGAAGGCTGGTGGGCACGGTGACGTTTATGGCTGGAGTCTGGCTCATGGGCACTCTCTGTTGCATGAACTGGGCCACCTGCAGCTTCTGCTGCTGCTCCCTGCACTCCTGCTTCTGCATCTACTCACCCATGAGTTGCTGGGGTGGCAAGATGCATGATGTCATACTGGAGGCGAGGGGCTTATTGGAGGCCCCAGGATGCTCAACGGAACTGCTGCTCTTCAAAGGTTGACTTTTGAGTTCATACTAGGTTTTGGGCTCTTCGTGAAACTCTTTCTCAACTTCCAAATCCTGCATGATCCCCGATTCCGACTGCAGGGCTCTGGCTTCTGGGTCTTCCATGGCTCAAAAGTGAGAAGAGAACCCAGGGACACAAGGAAGGTGGCCGGGCCTGGCACCCCCTGGGGAGTGCGGCCCTGCAGTGCCCAACCCGCTGGCCGCGCACTGCCACCCGCCCCGGCTCGGTGAGTTTATGCTGGCACCAGCGCGGGAGGGCTTTTCTATAAATAGCGACAGCTAAGGAAGGTGCCCAAAATATGTAAAGAACATTTTTTGTGATGCTCGGGATTGAAACCAAGGTCTTGCATAAGCTACACATGTACTCTAACACAGCACACTACACCCCAAACCCAGCATCAACAACTTTAAAATCTGAATAAGGTAATTTGGTAAAAGATAAGATATTGCTCAGTAGAGGAAATGGAATCACCCATAAACATATGAAAAATGCTCAAGCTCATTAATAATTAGGGAAATATAAGTTAAAATGCAATAAGATACAATATCACATTATAGTTACCAAACTGGCCAAAATGAGGAAATGTAATGTATCAAGTGTTGGAAATAAGGATGTATACAACCTGAGCACTTTTACACTGCTGAAGGGGGTATAAATTGGCACAATTACTTTTAAAAACCAATTGGCCATTATCCAATAAAATCGAGACTGTGCATACTCTATGACTCGGCAGTTTTAGGTTTAGGTAAAATTCTGCAGTGTGTTTTGAAATCTTGGCTCACAAAGAATTAGTGGTTCACGAACCAATTTTCTGGGTCGCAAGCAGAAGTTTTGAAAATAAATGTGAACAGTACAGAAAATGGAGTGTGTCACAGGTAGAAAATGTTAGTATGATTTAGTGAAACTTTTGACCGTTATGTGCTAAATATGTATACAGTAAGTCCCTGACTTACGAACATTCAAGTTGTGAACTTTAGGGGCTGGGGATTTAGCTCAGTCGTTAGAGTGCTTGCCTTGAAAGCACAAGGCCCTGAGTTTGATCCCCGGCACAAAAAAAAAAAAAAAAAAAAAAAAAAAAAGCAACCAAGTTGTGAACTTTCACAGATGTACGGTTAGGCTTATAAACAAATCTGACTTAATGAACAATTCTCCCTGAAGGGAACTCATTCATAAGTTGGAGACTTACTGTATATATATATTTCCACAATTCACTTGTATGTTTTGTTTATATAATATATATACTTATACATGTGTATTTGTACTAGGTCATAAGGTAAAATGTGTTTCTTATGTTGCATTGCAGTATGTGTCAGTTTCCCATTGCTGTGTAAAAAATACTGGGAACTTAGTGGCTTAAAACAATACATTTATTATTGTATAGTTCTGTGGGTCAGAAGTTCAGGTAGACCTTAGCCAGGCCCTGTGCTCAGACAAAAGGCTGCAATCAAATCATTGGCTAGGGTTGTAGTCTCATCTGAGTCTGAACTGGGGAAAGATCTGCTTTCAAACTCATGCAGGTTGCTGTCATAATTCAGTTCCTTGCAGTTGAAAGACCGATGACTTCTATTTCTTGATGACTGCAGTCCAAGGGCTACCTTCTGCTTCTAGATGTCACCCTCAGTTCATTGCCATATAAGGTTCATGGTTCACTAATGTGGCCATTTGCTCCCTTAAAACCAGTACAGAGGGGCCGGGGATTTAAATCAGTGGTTAGAGTACTTGCCTCACAAGCACAAGGGCCTGAGTTCATCCCCAGCACCAAAATAACAACAACCCCCCCCAATCGTAAAACAAAACAGAAAACCAGTATAGGACACAGAGAGAAAGACTCTATCAAGACCAGTACTACAATTTTAGGTAGGTGATCACACATATCCCATGACCTTCATTGTATTCTATTAAGTCACAAGCCCCATCCATACTCAAGTGGAGGAGACTACAAAATGGCCTAAACATCAGCAAGTGGAGGTCATAGGATCTATCCTAGAGCCTGTCTGCCATACAAACATATTTGAAATCTACTTTTCTGGAGAAACTCTTACACATACGTATGAAGAGAAATGGAGTGACACTATTTGTAATAGATAAAAAAAAATTTTAGAACAACTCAAGTATTCACTGGAGGACTCACTCTAAAAATGGGTTATATTTATAAAATGGAATATTTTCATCAATTAGATAATGTATAGTAATACGAAACAACATGAATGCACCGTAGTGTATTAGTCAACTTTTCTGTCACTAGGACAAAATACCCAATGCCAACAACTGAAAAGAGGAAAGGTTTATTTTGGCTCTCAGTTTTCAGAGGATTATGTCCATGGTCATGTGGCTTCAAGGCAGAAGCACAATGGTGGAAGAGCCTGGCAGAGGAAAGCTGCTCACCTCATGGAGGCCAGGAAGCAGAGAGAGAAGGGAGGAGCTAGGACAAGAATACCATGTACACTTCCAGGTCACACCTCCAGTGACCCACCTACAACCAGGGTCTGCTTCCTAAATGCACATTCAGCTATACCTCTACTGATGAGTATAGCACCTCCATTATCCAATCACCTTCCAAACACATGAGAGTTTTGGGTGACATTTTCAATCTAAACCATAACACAGTAACAAAGAGTGATCCCCCCCAAATATCTATAGCATGATTTTATTTATATAAAATTTATAAGCTTGCAAAAAACCGCAGTATATCATTAAACAAACAATATATGTGGGAAAACTATAAATGAGAGCCAGAAAATGATAATGGAAAATTCAGACTATTGGTTACCTCTGAGGGGAGAGTAAAGGGAATGGAATCTGGCAGGAAATAGTGAGTTTCAAACTGGTTGGAGGGACTGAAGATATTTGAGAGGTATGATTTTTTTTTTTAATTTTGGTGATGGGACCTCACACATTCTAGGCAAGCACTCTAGTACTGAACTACACTCTCAGCCCCAAAAGGTGTGTGATTCTTTATTCTTACATGTATTTTATTTTAACTATTAGTATTAAATAGTTAACTATTTCGTATTTAATAAAAACTAAATACTATTTAGTATTTAATAAAAACAACTTTTAAAACTCAAGTTCCAGTTGTAATCTGTTAAAATACCTGACAATTTGTGAGGAAGTCTTTTTGTCTTGCAGTTCAAGATAACTGAAATAATGCAGATTTTTTATGTCTCTGCATTTTCTACCATTCCATCTAAAAAGAAACATACTTTTTCATCACTAAAATTCACTTTTAAGTATTTCAATCCTAAGGTAAAAAGAAATAAAAAGTGCCTTTCTGGAGGAGAAAGAATATCTCTCCCATTCTTTTTGTGGATCTCCAAATTTTTTATATTTATCAAGGTTACCACCATGGCCTACACTGAGATACTCATGTTTTAGACAGTTCTACTAACAGATACACAAAATGGCTTAGCACCATTAGTAGAATAAAGTAATATCTGGGAAAATTTGTCAGCTGTGTGTTCACAGGAGATCTGTGCACTGACAAAGAAGTACTTGAAATACATGTGAATCTGTAATCCAGAGATTTACATATAAAATAACAAGATCAGGGAAGTCTGCCAATCTTTTCCTTTTCTTTCTTCTCTCTTTTTATTTATTTATTTATTTGTTTATTTATTTATTTATTTATTTATTTATTTATTTATTTATTTATTTATTTATTTATTGAGACAATGTCTTGTTATATAGTTCTGGTTGGCCTTGAACTCACTATATAGCCCAGGCTGGCCCCAAACTTACAGCAAACCTCCTGCCTCCTGCCTCAGCCTCTCAAGTGCTGAGATTACATGCATACACCACTATGCCTGGCAAATGCGCCAATCTGGAAGGTTAACATACTTTCTAATGAAAGTGAGATTTGCATAAATATTATGTGGTTTATCAGCAGCATACTTAAAACTTATCGATTCAGAACATAAAAAAGGACAGAATTTTCCAGTTGGGTGATCTCAAAATGAACTTCTAATCATTTTTTGTTTTTGTTTTTAAATATTATAGGTTTATTTAAAACTTATTTCTCACCTTGAGTATGCAAAATACAAACTCCACAAAATGTTCATTTCTTTACTTCATAGTTTACAAATATACAAAAAAGTTTGCTTAAATTTATATTACATATTTATTAAGGAAAGGAACTATATAGAAAAAACACATTTGTTCCGCTTAAGGCATTCTTGGGAATAAACCATTGTACAAGAAGAGGAAGAAATTCAGGTACAGAAAATGTGTTTTAATATACTACATGATGGTGCTTGGTAAGTCTTGGTTCTCAAGGTACCAAATGAGCAAGCCAAAGTTCTTCTCAAACTGCTGCATACTTTGACAAGGAAGATCTATTTTTTGCCTTCTGATCTACATTTATGACCTAAATCAGGTAAATATACCTGGTTTACTTAATCGTTTTATTTCTATACTATGGTAATTAATAGTTTAGTGAAATAATCCCATTAATTAGTTTTAGCTATAGTGTTGTAAAAGCACAGAATGAGCCTTTGAAAGAGAATAGATTCATGGAATCCTTTATTGGCTGAGAAAGAAAGCAAATAACCTTGTCTGAAGTATGTATAATGCCATTTCTGATTATAGGATTTCAGTGAGAATTGTCAAATATGATTGTCTCTTTTCTTTAGATGCACAAAATGTACTTAGTTTACAGTTGTTTGGGCAGATACAAAACCCACAAAACCTTAAATAATGTCTTCCTGCCCAGTAGGACTCTTTTGACTATTTCCAAGTAAGTTAAAGTTTGACACCTTCAGAGAATAGTAGAAACTGAGACAAATGATAATGAGAATAAAAATAAACTGATACTGATATTTTATCGAGAACTTTCTAGTAAAAAATTTAGCCTATCAACATAAGTCAATGTAAATTAAGTGCAGTTAAAAATATTTACCAGCTTGAAAAGTAAGTATACTTGCATCTGTTTAAAAATTATTTCCTCTACAGAGAAGTGCCTGTTCATTTCAGTTGCCCATTTTTGATTGGGTCTTTTATTTGGGGGGGTGTCTAATTTTTTGAGTTCTTTATATATTCTAGATATTAGTCCTCTGTCTAAGGAGTAGCTGGTAAAATTTTTTCCCATTCCATACGTTGTCTCTTCATTGTGTTAGCTGTTTCTTCTGCTGTGCAAAAGTTTTCTAATTTGATATAAACCCATTTGTTGATTGTTGGTATTATATCTTCTGCAATCAGGGTTTTGTTCAGGAAGTACTTGCCTATGCCCATGTTTTCAAGAGTGTTACCAATCTTTTCTTCCAGCAGTTTTATTGTTTTTGTTTTTGTATCTAGATCTTTGATCCATTTTGATTTAATTTTAGTATAGGGTAAGAGATATGGGTCTAGAATAAGTAGTACAAATAGCCAATAAATTCATGAAACCATATTCAGCAATTTTGGCCATGAGAGAAATGCAAATTAAAATACTACTAAGAATAGCTACTATCAAAGACTTAAAAACAATAAATGCTGATGAGATAGTGGGGAAAAGGGGATCTTTGTACATTGTTGCTGGGAAAGTAACAACCACTATGAAAATCAGTATGGAGAGTCTTCAAAAACTAAAAATAGAAATTTCATTTGACCCAGCTGTGCCTCTCCTGGGTATCTTTCTGAAAAAGTTAAAATCATCATATTACAATGATACATGAATACCCATGTTTACAGTAGCACAACTGACAATAGCTAAGTTATGTAAGCAGCCTATATGCCCATTAACTGATGAATGGATAAAGAAAATGTGATATATGTATATATATAAACTTGGCCAGAAAGAAGGATAAATTTGGGTCATTTATAGGAAAATGGGTGGATCCTGAGACCATAACACACTAACTGAAACACATCAGATACAGAAAGTTAAATATCCCATGGTTTCTCTAACACAAGAAACTGAGAATAGTAAATAATTTAAAAAGCAGAGTAAAAAATAGATTGTAGGAAACAGGGAGATAGACTCTGTGGTGATGGGAAGGGAATCTGAGGAAGGAAGGAGAGAGGAGGGTGTGGGATAGGGGAATAAAATATGTTCAAGATGCAATATGTATATCTACCAGTTTCCCAATATGAATGTAATTATTATGTATCACAAACATATACTCTAAAAAATCAAAAAGATTATTTCCATTTTTGCTTTAAGTGGTTTTACTGTTGCTGTTATTTTACAGTGCTGGGATGAAACCCTGGGCCTCTTACATGCTAGGCAAGCACTTTACCGCTGAGCTACACCCCCAGCCTCACTCTAAATAGAATAGAGGCATTCTATATCAAATGTTCATGAGTGGAAAATATCAAAAAGTCACACTTATTTAGTCACTATTTCATTTCTAATGAAGATACAAATTTTGTGTTAGATCATTGGGAAAGAATAATTGCCATTTAATTTCTTCAACATTTAAAAAGCCTTTAGCGTGTTTGGCACCATTTTAATACAAGAGAGTTTCACAATAATGTACTCTTTTGTCTAAAAGAGTCTTCCATTCTCGGATATTAAGAGAATATGATATTGTGCTTTCAGGAGAAATAGACACAGCACAGAAAATGCTTAGTATGTAAACAGAAATGACCAAAGAGGAATGAGGTGATGATGTTGGCAATGAAACCCATAATTTTTTTTCCTGAGTCATTACTAAATTGTATTACATGTGCCTAGTGTAAGTGGTGGCAGTGTAGCATAATGGACCAAGTGCTCAATAGGAAACCAAAGAATTAAGTTCACTACAAGTGCAAAGCTCTTAGTTTTATCTCCAGTAGCCCCCCCAAAATAATTAAGTTCAATTTCAAGCTCTGTGCTTTACTGCTCTGAGACAACTTTGCTCCTTCAATCAGCCAGGCTGTTAACCTTGAAACTCTTTTTCAGCTCTAACAATTTTGAATTTATAATGATACCCTTTTCCTATGTCTATGGTATTTGGATTGTACTTAGGAATTAGTGCCCGGGAAGGATAGAAATGTGTTTGCGACATCTCAGGTAAATTGCCTCACTTCAGATAGTATATGGTAGTGTTACATCCGGAGGTGGACTGTGACCTGCTGTCCTGCTAGAAAATATATTTCCCGGCGATCGTAAACGCAGCTACAGTAAAGAATTAAAGAAACCGAGTTTAAATTAAGAGAAGACAATTTATTTAGAGGACAATTTATTTAGAAGTGGTGAAAAAGGAGGAAAAAGAGATCGTAGATATCTACTTGAGTAGGGAGCATTCAAAAGCAAAATACTCGTGGGCCTTTCGTTGTAGCCCCTTTTTATTGAGGTTTTTCCCTTGGGTTGGCCCTTGGAATCTGATTGGCTCTTGGACTTGACTGTCACCTCTGCCTTGATTTCCCTCAGCTCTGTGACCTTTGTCTTTTGGCAGAGGGCAAATTTATGGGCGGGTGCCTTAGGGCTAGTTAAAGAGTCAAAAGGGAGAGTTTGCTTTCTGTATGTTAATCAGATTACCTGGGGCCTTCCCGGAATTAGTCTCTTTGCCTTTATCTCCTTAACTGTTTGAATGTAGCTGCTTTTATGTTCAAAGTCTGAGGAGGCCTTTACCCTATCTTTTCCCTACCTATGGGGACCCCTGTCCCTACAGTAGGATGGCAGGAGAGCACTACTTGACAATGAATATTGTCAAGTAATGTGCTGTTAATGTGAGCTACAATGATGGTTTGAATCATTAGATAATACAAATATTAATATCCATTTACAGTTTCTTAAGATGGTTTTGTTGATAGCAAGTAGTACTGGCAATCTTCCCAACATTTAATATAGCCCAAAGATGGATATAATGGGCAAAGTGGAAAACAACTGATAGTAAATGACTTTATCCACCCATGTTATTTATCAGATACTTGATAGCATCCATCACTCTAACATATACTCGTTGGGGCAAATATGTACAAATGTTACCTCGGTTCACAAATGCTTTTGTTTGCAAACAATTTAGTTTCCAAACAGAAGTGTTTGGCAAAATTTTGTTTGCATTTGCAGACTGCATTGGGTGACAAACAGGACCATGACTGTCTCTCCCACACAGACACAAACATGGCCATCTTTTCTGAAATCTTAGAACAAATTAACTTTCTGGACATAACAGTGGGAATAAAAAACTCAACACATACTTTTCTACTATAAATTTGTACTTCAGCACTGTAGTAGTTGGCTGGGTGCCTCAGTAGCTATCCCTGGGGGATGCAGGAAGCAATCTTTGTGTTTACCCACTTGGTAAGACAAACAGCAAGTTGTGCACACCTGTGCAAAAGTGAAAAAACTGGGATTTATATCCACATCACACTCCATGTAATGGGTTATAGGTATGTTTATCTGAGCATTATGGTGGGTAAAATATACCCACATTATTTCTCTGTTATGCACGCATGTACTGTATCATAATGGAATGTGGGTGTGGCTCACAGAAACTGGGTTTAGGGAAAGCGGGAACCCATCTGTGCATTCACCCACTTGCCAGATGAAGGCAAGGTGTGCACAGGAGCTCCAAAGCAGCAACAGGTGTGCATTTAGGATTTCATGTCGGCCATGTGAGCCAAAGTTCCTGTGATAGTGAAATGGAGCAAGAATCGACTGGTACAGACGCACACAGGGAATGACCTCCTGATTCAGATGACGAAGAAAACAGCAGTGTTGGTACATATTTGACTAGTCAAAATGCTACAAAATGGTCACGCAAGCAAATGGAACAATGCAATGTTAGAACTACACCCAAAAATATAGTGAGGATCTTGGCAGGGGTGAAACCATTCAATGTTGGAAATTGTTGTAACAGACGAAATACCACAAGATCTGGTGAAATACACAAATGATGCAATACAAAGAAAACGTTCTACACATACCGATAGCCATTGTCAAAAATGTGTTTATTATGACACTTTCACAAGCTGAACTGAAAGCACTCATAGGCTGCTTTTTTCTTTTAAGCAGGGCTTTATCTTGCTAAAATTGCAGGAATGTAAAAGATTTATAGATGTAAAAGACTTAAGGGTGTGAGGTTCAGGTTTGTAGAATAACAATGACACTGAGGAGATTTGGTTTCCTTCAAAATTGCCTGAGGTCTGATGACTAAAGCACCCACCAAGAAAGAAAAGGGACTGATAATCTGGCTGCTATCTGCTCATTGTTTGAACAATTTGTGGGTAATTGTCAAGAAATTCACACATTTGAATACATGACTTTTGAAAAACGCCTAGCAGCACTTTGTGTCCTCTGTAGCTTTAGGCTATATATGCCCCCCCCAAACAAAAACAAAAACAAAAAAACTCCTTCAAAATATGACAGAAAAATTTATGCGCTTGTAGACATGAAGACATTATGCTTTCAATTTATAAGTTTATCCTGGAACTCAGCCACAGGCCCTTACTCATATAGTAATAAGGCAAATGATGATGTGAAAAGCCTTGTTGCTCCCATCTCCCAAACTAATTGGAATGTGACATTTGACGATTGGTTTACCAGTTTCCAATTTATGTAACATTTGCTAACAGAGCACAAGTTGACCAGCGTAGGAACTATATGCAAGAACAAAGCTGAAATTCAAAATGAAATGTTTGCAACTTCAAAACAGAGAATTGTATAGTACAATCTTTGAATTTCAGAAAGATATAAAATTGGCCTCATATATGGCAAAGAAAAACATACTGGAACTTCTGATGTCAACATGCAACATTGCACCATGATGGAAATATTGACAGGAAAGCCTCCACAAAACTGAAGCCTGAGATGGTCACTTTCTACAACACAAGGCAGAATAGATGTTGATGAATCATGCAGTAACTATAATGGCACTGGAGACACAAAGCATTGGCCAATGGTTGTGTTTTACTTGATCCTAAACATGTGTGGGTTAGTTTGATAGTTTACAAAGAAAATAACAAGTGCACAAGAAAACTATTGAAAAAAAAATTGTGGAGCACCCTGGTGAGCTGGCAGGTGAAGAGGCAGCCCCAGCATCACAAAGACCCACTATGACCACAGGAGAAGCAAAAAGGTGTCAACTGTGCCCTACAAAAAAGGACAGGAAAACAAAGCATATGTGCTATTGGTGCAAGTGAGACATGTGCATGGAACATGCGGTTTTCATGTGTGAAGACTGCCTTGGGGCTGCCAGTTGAAGCAAAGATTATTTTTGTGGTAGACTTTTGTTTGTACGTACATTGTAGTTCACGTAGGAATTTATTTCTGATGTTGTCTTTTAGGTTTTATAAGCAAGTACACAGCTGATGTGAAAGTGCTGGTGTCTATTCTAAGAACTCATTATGTATTTGATATTTTATTAATATAATATTTTCTTGCAAAGCGCACATTGTACAATATAGTGGGAAGCACCTGACAAAAGAGGAAGACAAGAGATGTGACAAGAATGGCCTAGAAC
>PVJO010017861.1:0-38083 GCA_004026905.1 Hystrix cristata | reverse complement strand
CTAGATAGGGAAAAGGGGGATAAAGAAGAAGGTTAAAAGAAAAGTAAGATGAAAGGGGGGAAAAATGGTAAAGTGTAGTTACAGTTATTGCAAATAGGGAGGGGTGGGTGAATGGAAGGGAGGGGAGGGGAAGGGGGGAAGAGGGGGGAAAACCAAGATGTATCATGTACAGGTACAAAATAACCATGTTGATTATGATGATTATGTATGCAATGTACCAATACATGTTCTTGGTAAAAAATAATAAAAAAATTTAAAAAAAAAAGAAAATTTAGCCATTTCTTTTTTGCTTCTGTGTAATTAAATCATCATAAGTCATTTCCTTATCCTTACATTATGTTCAAAGAAAATGCTGTGCTTGGTTTAGATCCAGTTTATATAGTTGTTTCAAAACCAACTGCATTAACACAGTGGATCATTTGGCAAATGTGATTATGATAATGAAGGTTCGCTCTTGGTTTGGAGATTGGTCAATCCTTCCAAAATAGTGGAGATCTACATAGTCTAGAAGGATTGGAACAGGAACTAGTGGCATAATCAACAATTGCCACAGAAAATCTAAATTATTACTTTGAAAATTTATTCACGAGTTTTTATTACTCTTACAGAATTTGTGTTTCTCTGATGCTATTCCTAGATATGCCACTGCCAGTTTGAAATTTCTTTGACTGGGTCATAACAATTTACCTCTTTTAAGTTTTGATTTAATTTGTTGAACATATTTTTGTATTCATACATTTCTTATCTTCTTTTTTGGGTTCACTTGAGAAAATTTTCCCCCAAGAATTGGGTCAGCCCCCTTTATAGTTATCCCTTCATATTCCTAATTTTGAATGGTATAACCCCATAATGGTGGTCACTAAGGCTAGATTGACACATTAAATGTCCAGTGCATCAACATACGTATTTTACTTAGAATCTCATAAAGATCTTTTCTACTTAATACAGTTTTCTGAACTTTTTTTTAGAGTCACAATCTCCAAACAGAATCTGGAATAACTGGTAAATTATTCCTTTTTTTATAAAATAAAAGGTTTTTCATAACAGGTCCTTTGTGTACCTTTAGGAAGGACTTGGTTTTTATTATCAAAAGTAGTTATTGTATCATCATGGGAGCTAAAAACTGGTCAGTGTCTAGGTATAGCCTCCTAGACACTGACCACTGAAAAACTACATTTTGCAACTGTTTCACTAATCCCACCTGTTCTTTCTTCACATAGGTTTTAAGGTCATATCCATTGGTCTTATGCTCTGTTCTCATAGTTTTATTTATCCATTTCTCAAAGCTATCATTGTATCTTGCCCCTACTGTCCTTTGAGTTCACAATATCCGCAATTATGTGCTTCTGTTTCTCCTTTAGAACAGTTCTCATGCCTAACACTCACCCAGAAATCATCACAATTTCACAGAGTTTGTGTCATTTCCCATCTAACCTAGCCTTACATTTATTAATATATTCCAGTTGCCTTTCTCAGACTGAGCATTATGATATGGAGATGTGGTACAAACGCACTGGGAAGAAAGCACAAAACCATTATGTATCTATGCCTTCTTTTCACTAAACTCGCATTTCCTCTGCAAGACAGATTATAGGAGATGGAATATTAGACAGCTTTCTTGACATTGGGACACCATATCAGACACTCACAGCATAAAGTAGGAGAGGTTTAATTTGTCTCACAGTTTGAGGGCTTTTGTCCATGGTTGGTTGGCTTCAAGGCAGAAAATATATTTGTATTTTTATATCATTTAAAAAATCATAGTTACTAAAACATTTTAATTGTAGAAATTAATGGGTCTTATTGTAACATTTCTAATGTTACTTATATTATACTTCCTTATATCAACCCTCCCTACTATTTTCTCTTACCTTGCTCACTGTCCTCTTCCCCCCAGTTCCCTTGCTCTTCTCCTTTACTATTTTTATTCATATGTTTTATTCTAATCTCCATTTATTAGAGAAAACATGCAATTCTTCTCTTTCTGTCTCTGGTTTATTTCCCTAAATATAATTACTTCTAGTTCCATTCATTTTCCTGAAAGTAATATAATTTAATTCTTTTAATGACTGAATAATACTGTTTTGTGTATATAAACAAGATCTTATGTGTTTATTAATCTGTTGATAGGCATGAGGGCCAATTTCATAGCTTCGCTATTATGAATAGTGTCACAAAAACATGGATATACCAGTATTTCTTTTGTACACTGACTTTATGTCCTTCAAGTATATATCTTAGACTACTTTAGCTGGACCTTATGGTATGCAATGGTAGATTGATTGTGTCGACTTGAGTAAGAGATGCTTAACTAAATTGATCAGCAATTCCAAACCTAGGGTGTGGAAAACCCACCCTAAGACAATTTGTTGCCTGGATGGTATAAAAGAGAAGCAAAGGATGGAGATACTTTGGGTTCTTCAGAGGAGCTCCAGTCTTTGCTTTCACCTTGGACTTCATGTCCTGGCTTCCAGTGCACTCTTCAGCTTCTGGCGCAGACCCTTCAATCTTCCAGTGTAGACTTTTCAGCTTTCCGTCGAAGACTCATTGGCCTCCTGATAATGGACTGGCATGGGACACTACAGTGAGTGACAGATTTTCAACTGGATCCTTCAGATCTCTAGTGCACAGATAGACCTCTGCACTCTTCCACACCCAACTCTGTGGGTAGCCCTTGTAAGCCAATCTGTATAATTCTTAACTATTCATATATATCGCATTGTATCTGTTTCTCCAGTAAATACTGACTGATACATGGCAGTTCTAGTTTTAGGTTTTTGAGGAATTTCTATGCAGTTTTCCATAGTGGCTGTACTAGTTTACATATCCAGCATCAGTGTAAGAGGACCCTTTCCCCCTGCATCCCTGAAAGATTTGTAAATATTAATTTTTATTATAGCTATTTCAAACAGGTGTGGGATAATATATCAATGTAGTTTTCATCTGCATTTCCCTGATGGATAACGATGTTTTGTGTGCTGAAATTTTGATTAATTTTTTTATCTGTTCTAAGAGTGTTTTGTAGGAGACTACAGATTTCTGAGAATCTAATCATCTGCAAACTGGAATAAGTTCATATCCTTCTTTCCTATTTTTATCATTTTTGTTTCTTTTTTTTTGTCTGGTTGCTTTGGTTAAGGTTTCAAGTGCAGTATTGAAAAGCAGTGCTGAATATAAACATCTTTCACTTGTTACCAATTTTAGAGAGGATGCTTTCAGTATTTCTTATTCAATATGATAATGGCTATGAGTCTGTTGTATATGGTCTTTATTATATTGAGGTATAATGCTTCTATACTTAGTTTATTCAGGTTTTATCATAAATGAACATTGGCTTTTATCAAATGGTTTGCATCTATTGAAATGATCATTTGATTTTATCATAAATTTTATTTACATGTGTGTTACACTTGTTGATTTGTGTTTGTCGAACCACTTATATCCCTGAAATGAAACCAACTTGATCAGTATATGATCTTATAAAAATGTGTTGTTTATTTCTACCTCAAAGTATTGTATTGAAGACTTTTGTGTCTATATTTATCAAAGATATTCATCTATTTTTCTTATTTTTATGTCTGCTCTTAATAGGTTTTGGTGTCAGTGTAGTCTTAGCTTCATAGAATGAATTTAAACATATCCTTCCCTTTCTATTTTGTAGAATAGTTTGAGACACATTGGTGTTACTTCTTTTTTAAAAGTCTGGTAACCTCCATCTCTGAATTCATCCAATACTCAGCTTTTCTTTTTTATGAAAAATGTTATCATTATTTGTCTATAATTGTTTGTTATTGATCTATTTAGGTTTTTAAAATACTTTTGGGTCGATTGTGATAGATTATACTTGTGTAGAAATTTCTTCATTTCCTCTTGATTTTCTAATTTGTTAGTGTATATAGTTTTCAAAATATTCCCTAATGAACTTATGGATTTCACCAGTACTTCTTTCAATATCACTTTTTATTCTAACTTTGGGTCTTTTCTGTCCTTCTGTTTTTGTGTGTTTGTTTGTTTGTTATTTTGGATAAGGCTTGTCAATCTTGTTCATCTTTTCAAATAAACTATTCCATGCCAATTAATCTTAATTGTTCATTTAGTGGGATTAAGAGACATTTAGAGTGGTGTGTAGATCATGGTATTTGTTATGGTTTATATTTAGATGTCTCCTCAAAGCCTCATGTGTTCATGGGTGGGGCTTTTACGAGGTGACTGGATCATGGGTATGTGATACTGGCTTTGTCCACTGATTGGTTTAGCATAATTCCGGGTGTGAACAATGGATTTGCTGAAGAGGAAAGAACCACCCTTGCTGTGGGTAACACTAACCAAAAGGCTTATAGCCTGGATGGAATAAAATGGGAAAGAAGAAGGAAGCCTGCTGCTTCCTGCTTGCCATGGCAAGGACTGTTTCTCCTCTATCTTGCTGCCCTGACTTGGAGAGAGACAACCATGGATTGAAAACTCTATAATCTGTGGGGTAAAATAAATCTTTTCTCCTTTAATTTATGGTGTTTGGGTACTTTGTCCCAGCAACACGAAAGTAAGACAGTGGTGCTATACCCATTCATGAATTCCACTCATGTTTATACCTGAATGTACTATTAGGATGTTGGAGCCCTGTTGAAGAATGTAGATCCCTGAAGGTGGGCTTTGGAGGGTGAGTTTCTCATTAGTACTCTTCCCTTATACTCTGCTTCCTGGCCACAATGAAATGAGCAAGCCCTTCTGCCATGATGTTCCTGATTTGAATCCAATTGACCATGGTGTAAAACCTCTGAAACTCTGAGCCAAAATAAACCCGTCCTATTTAAGACATGGTTATCAAGTATTTGGTCCCAGCAATCAGGAAACCGACTAATACACTTTTCCTTTCACTAATCTTTGTATAGTTCTTTTAATCTCTATTTAATTTATAACTGCTCTGATCTTTATTATTTATTTCCTTCTCCTGATATTTTTGCTATACTTTTTTTCTTAGTGTGCATTAGTATTATGTAAGAGTGTGATACATTTTTTTTTGTATTGGTACATGCATATAAAATATTTTAATTATTTTCATCTTTGATTCCCTTGAATCCTTATTTCTAAATGTATACTTTCGCATTTCCTATCATATATTTATTTTTATTAATTTTATTTTTAGATTTTTCTTGTAAGAGAAAATCTGTATTATTTAACTTTTTCTGACTGGTGTATACTACTTAAAATGATGGTGATCCCCTGTTTCACTCCTGTTTCACTCATTTTCCTAGAAATCAATACACAAATACACACACACACACACACATACACACACACATTCATTCAACTGGTCATTTGACTCCAGGTTGTTTCTACAATTTTGTGATTATGAATGATACCACTGTAAACATGAGTAAGCATATATCAACATAGCATGTGCCTTGGTTACTTTGTACATTGCTCAGACAAAATATCAGACACCCAAAATTGAAGGAGGAAAGGGTTATTTCAACTCACAATTTGTAAAGGTTTCAGTCAATAGTGGGCTGGCTCCAAGGCAGGGTGGCATAGCAGGGGGATGTCACAGAAAAGAAATAGTTCATGGAAAAGCAGGAAGGAGGAGGTTAAACAGCAAGCAGCAGCAGTTGCAGCCTCCATTTCTATTTTATCCCAATCAGGCAACAAGCCTTTTGGTTGGTGCCACCCACACCCAGGGTGGGCCTTCCCATTTTCCACACTGAGAACTATGCTAAACCAATCAGTGGACTAATTTAGCTGTCATGCCCTTAATCCATATTCACACACCCTCGGTCCAGCCACATCTAAAAATCCCCACCTATGAGTGCTTTGGGAGATATCTAGATACAAGTCATAACAGTATGCTATTTTTAATTTTCTTAGAAATATACCAAATATACTTAGATGGATCAAATGGTATTTCTCTTGTTATTTGTTTACAAATCTGCATCCTGATTCCAATAGTGATTTTAGCAATTTTCACTACCACCAAAGGTGTAGGAGGATTCATTTTCTCCCACATCCTCACCAGAATTCCTTTCACTTTTAAATAAATTTTGTACTACCTAGTACTGAGGTTGGGGCATTTGCACTGAGCTGCATTTCTAAGACTTTTTAAATTTGGGGCCTTTTAAAAACAGGATACTTCCTTTTTATATAAATATTTTATTCATACATGCTTGGAGTAAATGATGTTTACATTCATTTTAGGGAGTGATACGTTGATTATTTTTATTCCCCTTCTCCCTATCCATCTTCCTTCCTCAGTCTCTAGATAACCTTTCCCTACTATTATTATCATCATCATTGTCATTATAACTATCATTACTATTTTTCATTTGTGTTTGCAACATATACAGATTGCTTTCACTGAGGGTAGTTGGTACATGTACATGACCCTTCTTAAATGTTTTTATGTCTTTTTCCCTTCCCCTCTTTCCTATCCTCAGACTCTTGGTTGCCTTCTTGTTTCTATCTCTATGTTTTCTTTTATCAGTTTTTATTTTACTTTTTACTTGTGCTTTGAATTACTCAAATTAGTGAATCTATATGGTACTTAAGCTTGTGTGTCTGATTTATTTCACTTAACATTATACTTTCGAGGTGTATCTGTTTTTCTACAAATGTCTCAAAATTATCTTTCTTTGTAGCCAAGAAGTATTCTATTATGTATAGATACCACATTTTCTTTATCCACTTATGTGCTGCTAGACAAATAGGCTGCTTCCAAGATTCAGCTGTTATGACTTGTGTTGCTATAAACATTGGTATGCATATATCTCAGCAGTATGATGTCTTTAGCTCTTTTGCGAAGATATCTAGTAGAGGAAGAGCAGGGTAAAATGGAATTTCTATTTTTAATTTGAGAAATTTCCATAATAATTTCCACAATGGTTGTACTAGTTTACATTCCCACTAACAATGTAGAAGAACTTCTTTTCCATCATTGGCCTGCCAACATTTTTCATTATCTGATTTCTTGATGA
Organism: Hystrix cristata; assembly: GCA_004026905.1. Taxonomy (NCBI): domain Eukaryota; kingdom Metazoa; phylum Chordata; class Mammalia; order Rodentia; family Hystricidae; genus Hystrix; species Hystrix cristata. The sequence continues at coordinate 31,118 of PVJO010017861.1, read as the reverse complement.
TTGTCACATTCTTTTTAGTGTAAGATGAAATCTTGGTGTTGTTTTAACTTATAGATATCTAATGGCCAGAAATTTTGAAAATGTTGTTCATATGTTGATTGTCCATTTGTACTTCTTCTTCTGAGAAGCATCTACTCATTTCATTTGCCCATTTCTTGAGTCTTTTATTTTGGGGTGTTTAATTTTTTAAAGTTCTTTATATGTTCTATATATGAGTCCTCTGTTTGCAGAAGAGCTGACAATTTTTTTTCCCATTTTGTATTTGTCTCTTCACTCTGTTGATTGTTTCCTTTTCTGTGCAGAAGCTTTCTAATTTGATGTATTCTTATTTGTTGATTCTTACTGATATTTCTTGTGCAATCATAGCTCTGTTCAAATATCCTTCTCTATGACTTCAAGTGTTTTTCCCATTTTATTTATAATCCATTTTTATTTAAATTTAGCACGTGGTTAGAGATATGTGTCAAGCTTCAGTTTTTTGCATTGGGATAGCCAGTATCCCCACCACTATTTTTTAAAGAGGGTCTCTTTCATCCAACATATGTTTTTGGACTTCTAGTCAAAGATTGAGTAGCTGAATGTATCTGGGGTTGTTTCTGCATCTTGAATTCTGTTCCATTGATCCACATGTCTGTTTTGTGATAATACCATGCTTTTTTTTTTTTTTTTAATAACAGTAGCTTTGTAGTATAACTTGAAGTCAGGTATTGTGATACCTCCTTCTTTGCTCTTATTGTCCAGGATTGCTTTTGTTATTTCTAAGTTGCTAAGTTAACCAGTCTGCATGCTCTCGAAATCACAGTCCTCCTACCTTACCACAGTCTATGAGACTACTGGAATTAGAGACATGCACCAATACACTTGACTATTTTGTTTTTGATTTTTAATGATTGCCATTTCCACTGGGGCGAGTTGGATTTACAATGCAGTTTTGATTTGCATTTCTTTAGTGGCCAAATATGTTGAACATTTTTTGATGTAATTGTTGATCATTTGTATTTTATTTATGCTTCACTGAATTCATTTGCCTATTGATTTACCAAGTTATTTGTATTTTGAAATTAATTTTTAAATTCTTTATATTTTCTAAATATTAATTCTTTATGAGAAGTTAGCAAATATTTTCTCCCATTCTGCTGACCGTTTCTTCACTCTGTTGTGTAATACATATTTTTGCCTTGCAGAACCTTTTTTAAATTGGGGTAGTTCCATTTGTTGCTTTGAGATATTATTTCCTGTGTCATTATGGTACTATTCAGGAAGCCTTTACCTGTGCCTATGGCTTCACGTGTTTCCTCTGTGCTTTGTTCCATCAGTTTCAGTTTCTGGTCTTATTTCTAGGTTCTTGGACTATTTGATTGTAGTGCAAGGTGAGTAATAGGGATATAGTTTTATCTTCTAAATGTGGATATCCAGTTTTACCAGCACTATTTTTTAAAGAGGCCATCTTTTTCCCAGTGAAGGCTTTGGACATTTTTTTCAGAAATCAGATGGCTTTCTATGTATGGGTTTGATTTTGTGTCTTCTATTTTATTGTAGTGATCTGTCTGTTCTGTGCCATTACCATGCTTTTCTTACTATGGCTTTGTAGGATAAGTTGAAATCATGTACAGATATTCCTCTTTTAATGATTGAGTTCTGTTCCTGCGACTAAGTCGTTAAATGAATTATTTGCTAGGTGAGGGATTGTATATACATTACAATACTCAGAGTAAAGAAATGGTCAAAGGAAACTCCAACTGGATGACTTTGCTTTTATTTGGATAACATTTACAAGTAGTGTTACAATGTGTAACAGAACATAAAACTACAGTACTGTACTATACAGCAGAATTGGCAAGATTTACAGCACTGTACTGTAGAAGAAGCCACCATAAGAACACACTGTGACATTCCTGCAACATAAATCTGAACGCGGATGGTAAGTCCAAGCAGCAGGTTGTAGTTCTGAGCAGTTGTTAAACAGAGAAGTCATTAAATGAGGGGTATCTGTGTTGTTATACTTCAAACACTGGTCTTTCTGCCCAGGACTACTTTGGCTATACCGGATACTTCCATGTGAATTTTACAAATGTTTTTCTAGTTCTGTAAAGAATATTGTTTGTATTTTTTATAGGTATTGTATTGAGGCTGTAGATCACTTTAGGTAATATGGCCATTTTAATAATATCAGATTTGCTGATTCATGAATAAGTAATGTCTTTTTATTTCCTAATGCCTTCTTCAATTTCTTTAATCAGTTCCCTATAATTTTTATTATAGATATTTTTAACATTTGTTTGATTCCTAGATATTCTATTATTTTCAAAATTGTTGTGATTGGAATCTTTTTTAAGTGGGTTAATTATAAGTGTTGATTTAGTATCCTGCCATTTTGCTGAACTTGTGTAATGGACTTAGCTCTTCTGGTGGACTTTTATTGTATTTTATGTAAAATATAATATCATCTAAAATTGGGAAAACTTGACTTCTTGTTGTCCTATTTTTATCATTTATCAGGATAAATTTGAAAGAATCCCTCTCCTTTTGATTCCATGTAAAAGTATAGCAAGCTTTACTTTTAATTCTTCTTTAAAGGTCTAGTAAAATTCAGCAATAAATCCCTGAAGAATTTTATTATTGGTTCAATATTATTGCTTTTTTAATTTTAGTGCTATTGATTTATGTATTTTTATACTGTTGGCTCAATTATAATAGGTTATATGGGTCTAGTAATTTATCCATTTCTTTTAGATTCACCAATTTAGTCGATATAAATTTTCAAAAGAGTTTAATTTTCTGGATTCCAATGATATCTCTTGTAATTTCATCTTTTTTCTCAAATATTAATTTGAGTCTTCACTCTGTCTTTTACAAGTTTGATTAATGGTGTATCAATCTGGTTCATATTTCAATCAATTTTTATGCATTAATCATTTGTATTATCCCTGTAGTCTCTGTTTCACTAACTTCACTCTGATCTTTATTATTAATGCCCTTGTACAGGTTCTGCATTTGGTTTTTTTTTTGTTTGTTTGTTTGTTTTTGTTGTTGTTGTTTTAGGAAAGTGTGATGCATCATTTGATTGGTTCTGTTCTTACTAATGTAGGCATTATACCTATAAATTTTCCTCTTAGAAGTGATTTTAATGTGTTCTGCAGAGACTCATTATCTTTTGTTTCCATTACATTTGATTATAGGAGTTTTTAATTTTTACTTTTTTTCAATAACACATCAATCTTTCAAGTATGTATTATTCAATATCCCTCTGCTTGTGTAATGTATGCTATTTCTTTTGCTTTGGATTTTTAAGCTGTAGCTTTGCACTTACCTCAAGACCAGTGAGTCTTAAATTTAATCTTAGAGCTTTTCCCCCTTCATGATGGATTGGAGCTACTAGCAGTGCTCAAGAGATACTCAGAAGATGCACACCAGGATCTACAGGTAACTGGAAGTGTGAGTGAACAGAAATTCCAAACAGAGGAAGCCACTTTGAAGGATAAGAGCATCAGATGAATTCCAGTAGCAAGGGTGTTTAAAGAAAGAAACAGGGTTACCTTATAATTCCAGCAGTACTTACAACTCAGATCTGTCAAACATATCACCTTGGAAAATAAATCTATGCCCCTGAGTGATGAAGCTGAATACACTAGTGGTGTCCAGGATGTTGTATTCAACATCTGCACAAGCAGTTACTGCCGAGTGGCCACCTATCCTAACTCTCTTTCCAGTGGAAAACAGAGCTACGTGAGCAAGATATTTGCAGCAGAGAGCCCCCTTACACTGTGGCACTAAGGAAGATGTGGAACAAAGTATTACTTGGAAGGTGGTCTTTGAGTTGGGACACATGAGCTCTGGAGACAGAAAGAAATAAAGACAGCCCTGGATAAACACTCAGAATGAGGCACTGAGTGATCGGTAGGACACTGTGTCACAGGGTCATGAAGCAACTGACTGTTGTGATATGGAGGTGGAGGAAAGACACTGATGCAGTGCCAGAATGATCTCTCTCCCATGCTCCCCCTGCAAAAAATACCCTCCAAACTCTGTGTCTATGAGGTATCATGCCTCCACCCGTACTCCAAATGCTGCAGAGTTTGACACCTATGTGGGAGTGATCCCACCACTCACTAAAGACTGCTCAGCTCTACAACTGTGGGAGCTCCCTGCCATTGACTCCAAGACACGGCTAAGTTTCAAGAAAAAGGGCCCTTGGGGCTGGGGATTTAGCTCAGTGATTAGAATGCTTGCCTTGCAAGCACAAGGGCCTGAGTTCAATCCCCGGCACCACAAAAAAAAAAAAAAAAAAAAAAAAAAAAAAAAAAAAAGGAAAAAGAAAAAGGGCCCTCCTCTGTGAAGCCTCACGAGCCATTAATTTATGGGGTGGATACAGTTTAAGAGGTATGGACAGAGAGTTTGGCATAGGTGAAAAGCCAGATAGAAATGGAAAGTTCAGTAGGTGGTATGTGACACACTTCCAGAATGGCATAGAAAGAGAAGACATAAGCAGCTTCAAAGATTATAACGGATGGAAGCAGAGATTGAGAAAAGCCTGTCAGAGGTCAGTGAAAGACTACTTGACCTGTCTCATTGTGATTTTTCCTCCCCTTTTGATACAATTAGAGGTTTCTGATCATAGTGCAGAGACAAAACCATTTTCATAGTTACCCGCCACCCCCATCAAAGTGCAGTTGAAACCTAACAGTGCTGTGTCTGCAGAAGGATTGAGAGGCAAGCTCAATGATTCACCTGGACCGCAAGCCTTTTTCTTACTGGTAGGCAATCTCTAGTCACAACCACAGAGAATTGGAGCTAAGATTCCCACAACTATTAGAAGATGAATTGCTCACATTTCTGAGCTAAAGGAGAAGAACAGATTTGTTGAATATAGATTGAAAGATAAATGGGAATGTCAGGGTTGTAAGTTTTTGTCTCTAATGTTTGTGATCTTTTTTCTTTTTTTCTATAGTTTTTCTTTATTTTTCTTTTTTCATTTAGTCTATATATGTGAGGTGTTTGTATATGTAGAGTGGAGAATAAGAATTAATTATTGACTTAGTTTAGAAGTACAATATCTTTCATTATTATGTTAGTATCTTTCATGATTTACTTTCACAATCTTTCATGATTAACTACAACCAAAATTTCTATTTGGAGGATTCAAGCACAAGCTTTCTACCAGCAAATTCATTACTTCCAACCTTCCTACATCTTATCCCAATCTCCAATTATGTTTCCAATCTTCTTCTTTTTCTGTATACTAAGTAACTTGTCAAACTCCCTTTCCTTCCCTTCCATTGCAGATATAAAAATAGCATCAACAAAGTTCTCTGTTCTTTCTTTAATTTATTGTTATTTATTTTTTCTTCTTCCCTTTTTTATAACTGATTTTTTTCTTTTACTTCTTCCATTCTGCTTCCCTCATAGTCACATGTCATCAATAGTACTTTACTATCTTTCTTGGTTTTTGAAAGAAGTGTGAAATTGGTATAAACAAGTTTCAAATTATATGACTGATACGTGGTTGGTTCTACAGATGCTGGTAGTTAGTCTTTCCTTGCAGTACAGTGATTGGAATTAATTATATCGCACCAACTATGTTGAATAGGTGTATTATCACCAATACATAACAAAATCCCAGGTCACATTACAGGAAAACATACACTAACTAAATCTCCACAGTGTCAGCCTAAAAATGTTACCTTAGTTGGCATTCAACCCTTAGCACCAAAATAATAATAGCAAGAGAAAACAAGGCAAAAAGATGGCTTCAAAATGCTTACCTTCCAATGCCCAATCTCATGGTCACTGAAATGGAGAAAGTTTTAGGTAAAGGATTGAAAAATGAATGATTCAAAAAAAATGAAGAGATCATAGAAGAAACTAAAAAGCAAATCCATATCATATTCATTGAGCTTAAAGAGGATGTATATAAAAGGAATAAATTATGCAATTCGTAAAATCTTCAAAGAATTTAAAAAGGACACTAATAAAATTTGACTGAGTTAAAGAACACCGTGCAAGATATGAATGAATAGTTTGGTAGAAAATTAGAGACTATGAAAAAGAATCAGGCAGTAATCCTGGATATAAAAAATTCAGTTGAAATAATGAGAAAGAGGAATGCTAACTCTGAGGAGAGACTTTCAGAACTTGAAGGCACTGTTTACATATTAGACCATACATTAGTGATACCCAAACTTACAAGACCTTGTGGAAGATGGTTTCAAACTCTGCTAGATGACTAATGAATAACAATCTAATAACTATATGAGTTATGGAAAGATTAGATGATAATACCAAAGGTACAAGAAATTTATTTGCCAAAATCATAGCAGAAACAGAGAAATTAGTTTGCTAAATCCATAGCAGAAGTATAGGGGAAAATTTCAATTTTAAGATAAATGAAGCATATAAAGCCCCAAATAATGAAGACTAGAAAAATAACCTTTCCATTGAACATCATACTCAAAATTCCAGAAATCATCAAAAAGCATGAATTCTATAAAAAAAATCAAGTAACTTATAAAGGCAAGCTTATCAGAATAACAACAAAATTTTGACATCAAATTTAAAGATCAGGAGAGCTTGGAGTGAAATGTTTCAAACCTTAAAAGAAAACATTTGTCTACCAGGTCTACAATATCATGAAAACTTACTCCTCAAAATTGATGAGAAAATAGACTTTTCATGACAGAACCTAAAGTAATTCATAATCACAAAAACCAGCAATTGCAGAAGTAACTAAAGGGAATACTGAAAGAAATAAGGAGGGCTGGGTGTGGTGGCACATGCCTGTAAATCTGAGCACTTGGAAGGCTGAGGCAGGAGGATCATTGTGAACTCAAGGCCAGCCTGAACTACATAATGAGATTATCTCTCAAAAAAAAAAAAAGATAGGTTAAAAGAAAAGTAAGATGAAAGGGGAAAAAATGGTAAAGTGTAGCTACACTTGTTGCACATAGGGAGGGGTGGGTGAATGGAAGGGAGGGGAGGGGAAGGGGGAAGAGGGGGAAAACCAAGGTGTATCATGTACAGGTACAAAATAACCATGCTGATTATGATCATTATGTATACAATGTACCAATGCATGTTCTTGGTAAAAGTAAAAGTAAAAAAAAAGAAAAAGAAAAAGAAAAAGAAAAATTAGGAAGGCCATCATCACTAAAGTGCCAAAAGCAAAAAATACATTCAACTAGGATGTAAGTTGAGCAGAAACAAAAATAAGAGAATAAGCACTGGAAAAATAATGGAATGAGAGGATTCAATAAATACCTTATAATAATATTCCATGTTAATCGTTTTAACTCTCTAATCAAAAGACAAAGACTGTTAGGTTGGATCTAAAAATCAATCACATATATGTTTACAAGAGACACACTTCATCAATAATGAAACATATAGACTGAAAATGAAAGCTTGGAAAATAATATTCCATAAAACCAGAGCCTGACAGCAAGAAACAATAGTTATCCTATTTTCAGAAAAAGTGGAATTCAAGACAAAAGTGATTAGAAGAAACAAAGGGAGGTTCATTACATACAGATAAAAGAGAAACTGACCAGGAAGAGATAACACTTTTAAATATATATATATATATATATATATATATATATATATATATATATATATATGCCTAATATTGGTTCATCCATTTTCACTAAAAAAAAAAAACCCCAAAAACCAAAAAACTGAACATAAAAGAACCAATATGTAGCAATACAATCATAGCAGGAAATGTCAATACCCCACTCTCACAGCTAACAAATATGTAAAAAAAAAGTTCAACATCTCTGACCATTAGAGAAATGTAAATGAAAACAACACTGAGATTTTATCCTACTCCAGAAAGAATGGCTATCCTCAGGAAATCCAATAATAACAAATGCTGATGCATCTGCAGAGGAAAAGAAACACTTCTACATTTTTTGTGGGAATGTAAACTTCTAGTACAAACATTACAGATATCATTACAGAGATTCCTCAAAAATCTAAAAGTAGAAATTTCATTTGATCCAGTTATTTCTCTTCTAGACACCTTCCCAAGAGCATTAAAGAGATCATATTAGAGTGATAGGGGAATAGCCATGTTTATAGTAGCACAAATTCTAACAGCTAAATCTTGGAAGTTATCTATATATCCATCAACAGATAAATGGATAAAGTATTGTATTTATACACAATGGAGTATTACTCTGCCATATATATTGTTAAATTTGAAACATTTGTAGAAAAATGGATGCACCTTGAAATCACAATATTAAGTGAAATGAATCAGACACGTAGCATAAATACGGCATGATTTCTCTTACTTAAGGAACTCAAAATATAAATAAACAGCAACAAAAATACAGATAATAAGAAATATGGAGATAGATCTTTTGCAAAAGGGAACTGAATCAAGAGATGGAAGGAGTTTGGAAGGGGGAAGCGTAAGGAAATGGAAAAGGAATTAAGATGTGCTATGTATATGTGCCACTTCCCCTTGAAGGATGTAATCATTATGTACTGCAAACATGAACTGGTAAAAATTGAAAGTTAAAACTACAAATAGACTGGTCAGGCAGAATAAAATGAACAAAATAATATCAGGTTTGAACAAATCAACGAACAAATTTACTTAAGTCATTTTTCTCAGCACCACAGAATCAAATGACCAGGACAGCATAAGGTACCAAAACCTACAGAATACAATGAAAATAGTTCTAAGAGAAAAGTTTATAGCTGTTAATGACCACATTAAAATGATGTACTATTACCAAATAACCATTATTATGCTTTTCAAGGTTCTGGAAAACATGTTAAATCTAAATCAAAAATTCATAAAATGAAAGGATGAATGGAAATTAATGAAATGTTGATTCAATTGCAATATGTTATGTTTTGAGTCTAGATGGCCCCCAAAGCCTCATGCAGTCACAGGTGGGCATTTTCAGAGGTGGCTGAATCTAGAGTGTGGTGATGGGATTAGAGGTGTGTGTTGCTAAATGAATCCACTGATTGATTTGGCACTGCCCTAATCCCGGAAGCCTAAATAAGATAGAAGGGTCAGAAAGAAGCTGCTAAGGTCCCTTGTTTTCTTACCTTGTGCCTTCTGCCTGTCTGCCATGCCAGTCTGCCTTGGATCCAGCCAATCATGGACTGAAACATCTACAAACTGTGAGCTAAACAAATCTTTCTTGCCTTAACTTTGGGTGTTTGGTATTTTGTCTCAGCAACGAGACAAAAGTAACTAAGACACAATACAAAAGCTCAAACAATCAAAGAGCTTGTTCTTTGAAAATATAAACAAAATTGAGAAACATTTAGCTAGAATTAGTAGAAGAAAAGAAAAGATTCATACAAATGCACTTGAAAATGAAATAATCACACTTACAACAGACACTGCTCTGGAATGAGTGAGGCACCTAACTGACCTACATGTCACAAAGCTAGTTGGGGTTATCAGTGATTCTGAGTGTGTAAAAAGAAGCAAGCAAGTAAACAATCAAACAAACAAAAAATAATAAAAAGAATCTGAAGTGAATATATCTGAGATAACATACCTTTCCCAGCCCTGGCAAACAAGAAATACAGAGCAAGACTAAGCATTTATAAAGTAACATTCTGTAGTATTATATGAGAACAGAGGGAAAATACAAGGGACCAAATAGCGACTCACTAATTTTTTTCCATACCTGGTATATACTTATACTACAAGAAATGCAGGATATGAAAGGTCATCTTAACAAAGGGTTAGAGAGTCTAAAAAAGAGCAAACAGAAATCTTGGAAATGAAAAGCTCAGTAAGTCAACTGAAAAACTCATTGGAAAACCAGAGACTTAATGAAACTCATTAGAAAATCAATAGACTAAAAAAAGAAAAACTAAATTTGAGGGCTTGAAGAAAAGGGTGGTGAATTACCACATTCAGATAACAATGAAGAACAAAGTAAATTATAAACAAAATACCCAAGAAGTGTGGAATGTAATTAGAAGGAAATTCTTATGAAATAATAGGAGAAAATTACGCAAATTTTAGGAAAGGCACGGGCATCTAGGTATACAAGACATGTTAAATGCCTAAAAGGTATGAACAAAAAAGAACCTCCCCATGTCATATTATAATAAAATGGCAACAGTGTAGGTCAGAAAAGAATATTGAAAACTGAATGAAGTACAAAGTCCCTAACAAGCAAAGTGATCACAATAATGTAACAGAAACTAAGTCCCAAGAGGGCATGGAATGATATGATTCAAGAACTGAGAGAAAATAAAATTGCCATATTGAGCAAGGTAGTCCTTCAAAATTGAAGGAGAAATAAATTACTTTCAAAACTACAGGAATTCATGATCTAGAAGCCAGTATTGCGGAAGATACTTAAAAAAAGCCTATACACAAAGTAGAAGAGTAAATAAACAATGAGGAAAGAAGAAAACATAAGAAAAATGAAATGACAGCAACTATCACATTCCATGTATTCTTGAAGATAGAGACACTAGCTTGAGTAAAATGAAATTTGGACTGAAGTATTGATTTGCATGTCCTGATGGCTTAACATGGACATTTTCATATATTTATTGGCCACTTGTACTTCCGTTGAAAAGTGTCTATTAAATATTTGTCCATTTATTGATTGGGTTGTCTTTTGGTGTTATGATTTTGAGTTCTTTATATATTCTGGATATTAGTCCTCTGTCAGAAGAGTAGCTGGCAAAGACTGCCCTATTCTGTGGAGTATTTATTTTGTGCAGTATTCAGAAGCTTTTTAATTTTATGTAATCTCATATGATGATTCTTGCTATTAGTTTCTGTGCCACTGGAGTACTATTCAGAAAGTCTCTTGAATAGTGAGAATGGACAATGTTGTGAAATTCTTGATTTTAGAAGAAATGTTAACAGTGTTTTCTGACTCACTTTGGAGTTGGCTGTAGGCTCGTTGTATATGTCTTTACTTATATTGAGGAAAGATCCTTAAATATCCAGTTGTTTTTCAGAATTTGTATCAAGAAGCAATTTCAAATTTGTGGAAGGCATTTTTTCCATTTATTGAGATTGCCATGTGATTTTTATACTGATTCTAGTCATGTGGCACGTTACATATCTTGATGTACTTATATTGAACTATTTTTGCATCTTTGGAATTAATGCAATATGAACATAGAGAATGATCATTTTAGTGTGTTGTTGGATTTTTTTTGCAAGAATATTACTGAAGTTTTTTGTATATATGTTCACCAAGGATATTGGTATGTTGGTTTTCTTTTGGCTGTATCTTTATCTGGTTTTGGTTTGAAGATGATATCAGTTTTGTATAAACAATTTTGAAGATGTCCTTATCTTTATATTTTATGAAATAATTTGCAGAACATCTGTAGTATTTGTTCATTAAATATCTGGTAAAATTCAACAGTAATTATGTGCTGTTCTTAGTTTTTCTTTTTCGGGATGCCTTTCATCATTACTTCATTCTCATTGTATTTGATCAGTTTAGGTTTTTTGTTCTCTCAGTTCAATTTTGATAGGTTGTATGTTTGTAGAAATTTAATAACTTGTAGATTTTCCAAATTATTAAAGTACACATTTTCAAAATGCTTTTAATTTCTATGCTATCTGTTTAATTTCATATTTGTCGGTAAATTTAATAATCCAGACCTTCTCTTTTTCTTTTTTTGGTGATTTAGCCAAACTTTAATCATAACATGTTTATATTTTGAAAGAACCAACTCTTTGTTTCATTGAATCTTTGAACTGTTCCTTTCACTTTGTTTCATTTATTTTAGCTTTGATTTTTAATAAGCCTCTTTACTAGTTCTGAGTTTTGGTTGTTTTTGTTTTCCTAAGACCTTGAAGATCTGTCATTACATTTATTTCCGATCACTTTATTTATTTATTTATTTATTTATTTTATTTTTTTTTTACCAAGAACATGTATTGGTACATTGTATACATAATGATGACATTCAACGTGGTTATTTTGTACCTGTACATGATGTTTCTTGTTTTTCCCCCTCTTCCCCACCCTTCCCTTCTGCTCACTACTTCCCTATTTCCAGCAGGTTTATTTACATTTTTCCATTTTTTCCTTTTCCCCTTTCTTTCCTTTTTCCTTTCCTTCTTTTCCCCTTTTCCCTTTCTAGTTCTCCTCTCTTTTGAATATTATCTTCCTTTTATATAATATCTATCTTTTTGTCCTTATTTTTTTTGTCCTTATTTACACTTATGGTTTCTCATATCAGAAAAACAATTTGATGTGTACTCATGAGTGTCTGATTTATTTCACTTGAGAGTATGTTCTCGAGGTGCATCCATTTACCTACAAATGTCTCTAGTTTATCCTTTTTAATGGCAAAGTAGTACTCCATTTTGTAGGGAAAAAACCCCACATCTTCTTTAGCCATTCATTAGTTGTTGGGAATTTAGGTTGTTTCGAAAACTTAGCTATTAGAAATTGTGTTGCTATGAACATGGTTGTGCATATATTGCTGTGGTATGATGATTTTAGTTTCTCTGGGAAGATACCATGCAGAGGAACAGCTGGATCAACTGGAACCTGTATTTGTAGTTTTCTGAGGAATCTCCACACTGATTTCCACAGTGGCTGGACCAATCTACATTCCCAGAAAGAGTGGAGGAATGTTCCTTTCCCACCACAGCCCTGCCAGCATTTGTTATTGGTTGATTTTTTTGACAATCGCTGCTCTTCCTAGAGTGAGATGGAATCATAATGTTGTTTTGATTTGCATCTCTTGAATGACCAGTGATGTTGAACACTTTTTCATGTATTTATTTGTCACTTTTATTTCTTCTTCTGAGAAATGTTTATTCATTTCAGATGCCCATTTTTGGATTTGGTCTTTAAATTTGAGAGGTTTAATTTTTTTGAGTTCTTTGTATAGTCTAAATGTCAGACCTTTGTGGGACAGCCAGCAAAAATTTTTTTCCGAGTCTGTGGGTTTTCACCCTGCTCTGTCGGTGATTTCTTTTGCTGTGCAAAAGCATTTTAATAGGACGTGGTCCCTAGCACTAATACTTTGTATTATTTCCCATGCAGTCTGGGTTCTGTTCATAAATTATTTTCCTACACCTATGTCTTCGAGAGTGCTTCATATTCTATTCTCCAGTAGATTTAGTGTTTCTGCATTAATGTTTAGATCTTTGACATAGACATTTGCATTTATAAATGTCTCTTACAACTTTCTTCTACAGGTCAAGCAGATACTCATATGTTGTGTTTTAATTATCAAATGATTCTAGACATTTTAAACTTTCCATGATTTATTGAATGACTCACTAATCAATCAAAAGTATGCTATTCAAACTTGAATTTTTTGAGCTCTCTGAGATTTTATTTTGTTTATATTATATGTTCGGTCTACATATTAATTAGGTTTGTTTTAGAGAGTTGGTTCATATATAAATCAAATTTTAATTAGTTTACTTCCTCTTTCCTTTTCAACCTCCCATTTACTATTAACCCCAGTTCCCTTTATCTCAACAAAGTCTACATTCATATTTCCTATCGTTTTTCTATTTTGTTTTTAAAGTATTTATATGTTGAGTTTCTCATATAAGAGAAACCATATGATATTAACCTCATGTTTCTTATTTATTCCACATAGCATTATGTTCTCAAGATTCCTCCATTTTCTTACAAATGACTTGTTTATCCTTCTTTATGGCTGAATAGTATTCCATTATATATTGATACCACATTTTTTGACTATCCATCCTTCGATGTGCATATGAGCTATTTCCAAAATATAACTATTAAGTGTTGCACTACTTTAAACATGGTTATACATGTATCACTGCAATATAACACCTTTAACACTTTCAGAATGTTACCTAGAATAAGTATAGCTAGCTCAAATATGTATTATTCTTTTTTACTTATTATTATTTTAAACCAAGAACATGTATTGGTACAATGTACAAATAATGATCACATTCATCTGATTTATTTTGTACCTGTACATGATGCATCTTGGTTTCACCCCCTCTTCCCCACCCCTCCCCTCTGTTCCCTCTATCCCTATTTACAGCAGGTTTATTCACATTTCTCCATTAATTCCCTTTCCTCTTTCTTTCCTTCTTTTCCCTTCCAGCTTTTCCCCCTTCTCTCTTTCTAGTGCTCCTCTCCTTTGTATATTATCTTCCTATAATATCTATTACACCTCTTTGTCCTATGTACACTTATGGTTTCTGATATCAGAGAAACAATTTGATGTGTACTCACGAGTGTCTGATTTATTTCACTTAATAGTATGTTCTCAAGGAAAATCCACTTACATACAAATGACTGGTTTATCCCTTTTTATGGCAGTGTAGTACTCCATTGTGTAGAAAAACCACATCTTCTTTAGCCATTCATTGGTTGCTGGGCATTTAGGCTGTTTCCAAGACTTAGCTGTTACAAATTGTGTTGTATAAACATGGTTGTGCACACATCCCTATGATATGATGATTCCAATTCTTCTGGGAAGATCCCCAGTAGGGGAATAGCTGGGTCAAATGGAACCTCCAGTTGTTGTTTTTTGAGGAATCTCCATATTGATTTCCATAGTGGCTGGACCAGTCTACATTCCCACCAATACTGGAGGAGGGTCCCTGTTTCCCCACAGCCCTGCCAGCATTTGTTATTGGTTGATTTTCTCATAAATGTGGTTCTTTCTGGAGTGAGATGGAATCTTAACATTGTTGTGATTTGCATCTCTTAATGACTAGTGATGTTGAACACTTTTTCATGTATTTGTTTGCTGTTTTAATTTCTTTATCTGTTTAATGTTTATTCATTTCAGATGCTCATTTTTGGATTGGGTCTTTAAATTTTGGGGGGGGTTGAGTTCTTTGTATATTCTAGATGTTAGACCTTTCTCTGAAGGATAGCTAGCAAAATTTTTCCCCAGTCTGTGAGATTTTGCCCTGCTCTGTTGAGGATTTCTTTTGCGGTGCAAAAGCTTTTTAACAGCATGTGGTCCCAAGCACTGATTCTTTGTATTGTTTCCTGTGCAGTCTGAGTTCTGTTCATAAATTTTTTTCCCTACCCCTATGTCTTTGAGGGTTCTTTCTATTCTATTCTCCAGGAAGTTTACTGTTTTTGTTTTATTGTGTAGATCTTTGGCCCACCTTGATTTTAATTTAGTACATGGTGAAAGACTTGCATCTAGTTTTAGTTTTCAGCATGTGGCCAGCCAATTTTTCCAGCACCATTTGTTAAAGACGCTATGATCTTCCAGTGAGGGTGTTTGGCTCCTTTGTCAAAGATGAGGTATTTGAGTGTCTTTGGTGTGGTTTCTGCATCCTCCAATCTATTGCCTTGATCCTCAGGTCTCTTTTTTTTGCCAGTATCATGCTGTTTTTGTCACTGTAGCTTTATAGTATAGTTTTAGCTGAGGAACTGTGACGACCTCCCCTTTCCCCTGTTGCTTAGGATGTTTTTGCTATTCTTGTCTCTTTTGGTTCCAGATGAAATTCATGATTGTCCTTTCTAGTTCTTTGAAGTATATTGGTGGTATCTTGATTGGAATTGCATTAAATCTCTATAGTAATTTAGGAAGTATAGCCATTTCCTATGTTGGTTCTTCCTACCCAGGAACATGGGATATCTTTCCATTTTCTGATAACCCTTTCAATGTCCTTTTTTAGAGTGCTTTAGTTTTCAATGAAAAGATCTTTTACTTACTTTGTTAGATAGATTCCTAAGTATTTTATTTTTTTGTGTGTGTGTGCAATTGTGAAAGGTATATCATCTGTTATTTCTTTTTCAGTGCGTTTATTGTTTGTGTAGAGGAATACTATTGACTTTTGGGTGTTGACTTTGTATCTGGAAATGGAACTGCAATTCGTTATTAAATCTAGAAGTTTTTTGGTGGAGTTTTTTGAGTCTTCTATGTAGATTATCATGTCATCTGCAAATAACGATAGTTTCACTTCTTCCTTTCCTATCTTTATTCCTTTTATTTATTTTTCTTGTCTAATTGTTCTTTCTGATTTTTCTAGAACTATGTTGAATAATAGTGGTGATAATGGGCAACCTTGTCTTGTTCCAGATTTTAGTGTGAAAGCTTCCAGTTTCTGTCCATTTAGTGTGATGCTGGCCATTGGTTTGTCATAGATGGCTTTTATCAGATTTAGATATTCACCATCTATTCCTATTTTCTGTAGTGTTTTTATCATGAATGGGTGTTTGATTTTGTCAAATGCTTTTCCTGCATCTATTGAGATGATCATGTGATTTTTGTTTTTGATTTTGTTGATATGGTGTGTGTTACATATATTGATTTATGTATGTTGAAGCATCCCTGCATCTCTGGGATGAATCCTAGTTGGTTGTTGTGTACAGTCTTCTTGATAATTGGTTGTAGTCTGTTGGCCAGTATCTTGTTGAGAATTTTTGCATCTATGTTCATTAGGGAGATTGGCCTGTAGTTTTCTTTTTCAGTTGGGTCCTTTTCTGGTTTCAGTATCAGGGTGATGTTTGCTTCCAGGAATGATTTTGGAAGTACTGCTTCCTTTTCAATTTCATTAAAGAGTTTGAGGAATAGTTGTAGTAGGTCATCTTTGAATTTCTTGTAGAATTCGGCTGTGAAGCCATCAGGTCCTGGGCTTTCTTTGTAGGTAGGTTTTTTATTACCTCTTCAATTTCAATGGCTGTTATTGGTTTATTAAGTGTTTCTATCGCTTCTTGGTTTAGTTTTGGTAGTTCATATGTTTCTAAGAATTTGTCCATTTCTTCTGTGCTTTCCATCTTGTGTGAGTATGGGTTCTTGAAGTAGGTGTTGATGATCCTTTGAATTTCTGATGGGTCAGTTGTGACTTCACCCTTTTCATTTTTTATTGCATGAATTTGGGTCTTTTTTTTCCTTTTTTTGATAAGGTTGCCTAGAGGTTTGTCTATTTTGTTTAGTCTTTCAAAGAGCCAACTCTTTGCTTCATTGATTCTTTGTATTGTTTTCTTGGTCTCAATTGCGTTGGTTTCAGCTCTGATTTTAATCATTTCCTCTCTTGTATGAGCTTTAGGTTTGATTGGTTATTCTTTTTCTAGTTCTTTGAGATTCAACACTAAGTTGTTTATTTGAGCTCTCTCTGTCTTCTTGATGTGGCAATTCAATGCGATAAACTTCCCCCATAGCACTGCTTTCATTGTATCACATAGGTTCTGGTATGCTGTATTGTCATTTTCACTTAAGTGTATAAATTACTTAATTTCTTCTTTAATTTCTTGTGTGACCCAGCTGTTATTCAGAAGGATATTACTTAGTTTATGGTTTTTTTTTGGGGGGGGGTTTCTTTTGCCATTGAATTCTAGTTTCATTGCACTATGGTCCGATAGTATGCATGGGATAATTTCAATTCCCTTACATTTACTTAAGTATCCTTTATGAGCTGGTATGTGATCTATTTTGAAAACCAACCCATATGCCGCTAAGAATATGTATTCTGCTGTTGTAGGGTGGAACACTCTGTAGACATCTGCTAAGCCCATTTGTTCAGAGTTGATTCAGTTCTGATGTTTCTTTGTTAATTTTCTGTCTGGTTGATCTGTCTGTTTGTGACAGTGGGGTGTTGAAGTCTCCCATTATAATTGTGTTAGTGTTTATTTGATCTTTCATGTCCCTTTAGTTTTATGAATTTGGGTGCCCCAATATTTGGTGCATAAATATCAATGATTGTTATTTCTTCCTGTTGGAGTTTTCCCTTGAGAAGTATGTAATGGCCATCTTTGTCTCTCTTGATTAGTCTCAATATGAAGTTTACTTTACCTGAGATTAGGATAGTTACCTCTGCTTTTTTCTGGGTTCCTGTTGCATGAAATACTGTTTTCCATCCTTTGATATTCAATCTATGTATTTCCTTTTGGGTTAGATGTGTCTCTTGTGTGCAGCATATTGCTGGATCTTCTTTGTTGATCCATTCTGCTAGCCTGTTTCTTTTGATAGGTGAGTTGAGCCCATTTACATTGATGGTTATAGCTGTTATGAGTTGACTCATCTTTGCCATATATCTTTTCTGTTGTTGGTTCTGTGTTTCACCTCAGTTCAACTGCTTGTCTTACCTGATGGGTTTTTATTAGTGTCCTTGTAATTAGAGTTAACTCTTTCCTTTTCCAGGATCTCCTTCAAGATATTTTGTAGAGGTGGTTTGGAGGTCATTAATTTCTTCAGTTGTTCTTTGTCATGGAAGTATCTTATTTCATTGTTGAATTTGAAAGATAGTTTGGCCAGGTACATCAATCTGGGCTGGAGACTGTTTTCTTTTAAGGCTGGAAATACTTTACTCCAGGCTCTCCTTGATTTAAGGATTTGTGTAGAGAAATCTGCTGTGATTCTGATGGGTTTACCTTTATACGTGATTTGTCTTTTTTCTCTAATAATTTTCAGTATTCTGTTCTTTTGGTGAATTTCTGGAATCTTGATTATTATATGACTTGGTGTGGATTTATTTTGGTTATAGGTAATTGGGGTTCTATATGCTTCACTTATCTGTATATCAAGCTCTTTTCTCATGCTTGGGAAGCTTTTCATCATTACTTCTGTAGATAGTCTTTTTAGATCCTTCACATTGTCTCCTGCTTTTTCATTCATTCCTATCACTCTTATATTTTCTGCTTTGCATCATCTTGTAGCTGTTTTACTGATTTTTTCATTTTCTGTAGTTATTTTTAAGAAGTCTTTCTTTTCATTGTCACTAATTGCTGATCTGTCTTCTTAGTCCGAGATTCTATCTTTGCTCTTGTTCAGTGGCTGTGTATACTTTCCAGTGAGTTTTTTATATCTTGCATAGCTATTTGGATCTGTTTCATGGGTTCCATTTCTTTGCTAAGTTGAATGTTCAAGTTTTCCATTGTTTTTCTAAGCTCCTCTGTTTTTTTATCTGTGTCTACCCTGAACTCATTAAGCAAATCTTTCATTATGCTTGTAATCTCTTTTGACTTGGATAATTATTTCTCATCTGATGTTCTCTATAGCCTTGCCTATCTGCTTTTCAACTTCTGCTGCTATCATATCTGAGTGTTTGATTGGGTGGCTTCTGAATTCCTCAATGTCATCTCCTCTGTATTTATTCTGGGTTGGCTGGGGGTCTGGGGTTGTGTTTTGCTTCTATGTCTTGTCATTTTCTTTGTATAGATATGTACTTTACTCCTCTTAGTTGTTCTCCGTGTTGGTTTGATATTTAATTTGTGGGATATTATATTAAGATAGGTAATAGTGTTCTCTTAGGAATGTCTGTATTTATGGTTTCTTTTGGGTATATGGAGTTCTTGGCTCCTATGACCTTTATGTCTCCAGGACTGTCTTCAGTGACAAGGTCATGGTTGGCTCTACTTGATGTTGGTGGCTTGGAAAAGGGGAAGGACAGAGAAAGTAACAAAAGAAATCTAAGAAATGGAGGACAAAGGAAAAAAAATAAAGGGGATGGGGGACCAGCAGAAGATAGTGTCGGCTGTGTGGAGCCTTAGCTTTTATGCATACACTTTGATGGATTTAGACCCTGCCAGTGCGCAGGCTGGCATTAGGCCGTGGGCATGGCCTTCGGGGTCTGGCAGGGAGGTCCTTCACCTGTGGTGCCAAATTCCCACGATCATGCAGCTGGCCATGCTCTTCCTGGGTCCCCTGTATTATTCTTATAGTAGAAGTTTATTGATATTTGTGCATGAAATATGCTGCTACTTTGAAAAATTTTTAATCAATTCTATGTATATTTAGTGGAGATATTTGTCTCTTCCATAAAAATATGTTATCTACTAATAAGAATATCTTGACTTCTTCTTTTCCTATACAGATATGTTTTTATTACTTTCTTTGTGCTGATTTCAGGACACACTTATTCCTGATTTCAGAAGAAATATCTTCAGCTTTCTCCCATTTGGCATGATGTTGGCAGTGAGTTTATGAATATATTTTATCAAATTAAAGTATAGTGTTATAGGACTATTTTTTGTGAGATTTTTTGTAATAAAAGTATATTACATGCTGTCAAAGGATCTTGCAGTGTCTAGTAAAATCATGTAATTTCTCATTTTGATTATGTTTATATGATGCATTTACTGATTTATGTATGTTAAACAATCTTTGAATCTCTGGGATGAAGCCTAATTGGTTGTAATTTATGATTTTTTAATGTTTTACTACAATCTGTTTACAAAGATCTTGGTGACGATTTTAGCATCAATGTTAATTAAGGAGATGGCCCTATAGTTTGGTTTTGTCATAGTGGTGATAAAGTCCTTCTTCAGTTTTGGCATCAGGGTAATGCTAACTTAGAGGAATGAGTATGGCAGTGTTCTTTCCATTTTGATTTCATGGAAGATTTTAAAAGAATACTGGCACTTGATCTTCCCTGAAATTCTGATAAAATCTGGCAGTGAATCCATAAATTTCTGTGCTTTCTAAGTTGTTAAGATTTTTTTTTTATTGCTCCCTCTCTTATGCTGCATATTATTGATTTACTCAGGGTTGTTATATCTTTTTGGTTAAATTTTCATCCATCATATATGTGTATTTATTTATCCATTTCTCATAGGTTCACTAATATACAGGAATATAACTTTGTGAAATAGTTTCTTATAATCCTGTAGATTTTAGGGATGTCCATTGTGATTTCACCTTTTTCATTCTCACTTGTATTTATAAAGTTTTTTTTTTTTTTACTTCTTCAGGTAAGTTTGCCTGGTGGTTGATTAGTGTTCTTTCTTCTGTTGCAGTGCCTACTCTTTGATTCATTTCTTCCTTGTATTATTTTTTAGTCTCAACTTCATTAATTTCTACATTGGTTTTTATCATATTTTTTCCTTTTCCTGTCTTGGATTTAGTGTGGTCTTATCTTTCTAAGATCATGAGACTGATTATTAGGTTATTTATTTGAGAGCACTCTTCTTGTTTAGTGTGTGCTGTCACAGCTATAAACTTTTAGAGCTACTTTTATTATGTGCATCAGTTGTCATATGATTCTAGGAACTTTTAAATTTATTTCCAAATTTTTGTCATCTATTGATTATTCAGTAATACACTATTTAATCTTTATGTGTTTACATAGTTTCTGTGGGTTTTTTGTTGTTGATTAGTAGTGTCTTTATTTTTAATTTTATTGGTACATTTTAGATATACTTAATGATCACATTCATCATAGGGAATTTGTACCTATACATGAAATATCTTGATTTTTCCCCTTCTCCTCCCTCCCTCAATTTCTCTTCCCCTCCTTATTCACAAAAGTTTTGCTTCCATCTTTCCATTTATTCTCTTTTCTTTTATTTTTTCCCTTCCTTTCTTTCTCCCTCCCCCTTTCCTAGTTCCCCTTCCCATTTGAACATTTTCTTCCCACTTCACAGTATCTATTATAAATTTTGGTTCTTATTTACATTTTCAGTTTCTCATATCAGAGATAGTATACAATATTTACTCCTGTGAGTCCAATTTATTTCACTTAACAGTATGTGCTCAAGGTGCATTCATTTACCTAGAAATGTTTCAAGTTTATCCTTTTTTAAGGCTGAGTAGTACTCCATTGTATAAAAAACTCCACATCTTCTTTATCCATTCATCAGTTTTGGGCATTTGGGCTGTTTCCAAGATTTGGATATTACAAACTCTGCTGCTATAAACATGGGTGTGCATATAACACTGTGGTTTGATGTTTTTAATACTTTGGGAAGATACCAAGAAGAAGAATAGCTGGGTCAAATGGAAATTCTAGTTGCATTTTTTTTTTTTTAGAATCTCTACACTGATTTCCACAGTGCTTACAATGTTCTGTGTGACCACTTATAGTGGAGGAGGGCTCCTTTTTATCCACAGTACTGCCAGTATTTGTTATTGGTTGATCTCTTGATAATACCTATACTTTCCTGAGTGAGATTGAATCTCAGAATTGTTTTAATTTGCATTTCTCAAATAACCAGTGATGTTGAACTTTTTTTTTTAATATTTTCTTGGCATTTGTACGTCATTTGAGAAGCGTTTATTCATTTCAGATGCCCATTTTTGGATTGGGTCTTTAAATTTGGGGGGTCTGACTTTGTGAGTTCTTCATACATTCTAGATGTTAGACCTTTGTCTGAGGAACAGCTGGCAAAAATTTTTCCCATTCTGTGGGTTGTCTTCCCACTCTGTTGGTGATTTTTTTTTGCTGTGCAAAAGACTTTTAATAGGATGAGATCCTAGTTGTTGATTCTTTGGGATATTTCTTGGGTGATCTAGGTTTTGTTCATAAAGTCTTTGCCTACACCTTTGACTTCAAAATTCTACCAATTTTATCTTCATCAGATTATTTAGATCTTTGATCCATTTCAATTTTAGTTTAGTGCATGGTGAAAAACTTGGGTCTGGTTTTAGTCTTAAGCATGTGGAAAGCCAGTTTTTCCAACACTGTTTACTAAAGAGGCTATCGTTCTTCCAGTGAGGGTGTTTGGCCCCTTTGTTGAAGATGAGGTGGCTGAGTGTACTTAGAGTTGTTTCTGCATTTTTTAACCTGTTCTATTGATGGGAGGGTCTGTTTTTCTGCCAATATGGTGCTGTTTTTATCACAGTACCACCTTGGTAGTATAGTTTCAAGTCAGAGATTGTGATGTCTCCTGTTTGCCTTTGTTGCCCAGAATTGTTTTTATTAAATCTGCATAGCAGTTTTGGGAGTATGGCCATTTTCACTATATTGGTTCTTTCTACCCAAGAATAAGAGCTATCTTTCTATTTTCTGATATCCTCTTGGATCTCCTTTTTCATAGTACTATAGTTTTCAATGTATCAGTCTTTTACTTACTTCATTAGGTTGAATCCTAGGTACTTCATTATTTTGGATGATATTGCAAAATTTATTGTTTTCCTAATTTCTCTCTCAGTGAGTTTTTTTTTTTATTTTTGTACATGAATGCTATTGATTTCTGAGTGTTGACTTTCTGTCTAGCTATGTGACTGAATTTGGTTATTAAATCTAGAAGTCTTTTGGTGCAGTTTTTGGGATTTTCTACATAGAGTATCACGTCATCTGCAAATAATGATAATTTAACTTCTTCCTTTCCTATCTTCATTCTATTTATTTATTTATTTATTTCTCTTGTCTAATTGTTCTGGCTAATGTGTCCAGAACTATATTGAAAAGGAGTGGTGATAGTAGACATCCTTGTCTTGTTCCTGATATTAGAGTGGAAGTTATCAGTTTTTGACCATTTAACATGACGTTGCCTGTTGATTTGTTATAGATGCCTTTTATTAGATTGAGACAGATCCTCTATTCCAATTTTCTGCTGGGTTTTTATCTGAATGAGTGTTGAACTTTGTCAAATGCTTTTTCTGCACCTATTGAGATCTTGTGAGTTTTGTCCTTGGGTCTGTTGACATGGTGTATTACATTTATTGATTAGCATGTGTTGATCCAGTTCTGCATCCCTGGGATGAATCCTACTTGGACATAATGTATAATCTTCTTGATGGTTTGCTGCATTCTGTTTGGCAGTGTCTTATTGAGGATTTTTCCATCTATGTTCATTAGGGATACTGGCCTGTAGTTCTCTTTTTTGGTTGGCTCCTTCTCTGGTTTTGGTATCAGGGTAATGCTTGCTTCCAGGAATGACTTTGGGAGTATTGCTCCTGTTTCAATTCCATTAAGGAGTTTGAAGGGTAATGACACTCAATCTTCTCTAAATCTCTTGTAGAATTCAGCAGTGAATCCAACAGGACGTGGGCTTTTTTATTGGTAGGTGTTTAATTTCCTCTTCAATTTCATTTACTGATATTGGGTTATTCAGGTTTTTGTATCTTCCTGATTCAGCTTTGCTAATTCATATATCTAGAAATTTATCCGTTTCTTCTATTTTCCATCCTGTTTGAGCATAAATTCTCAAAGTAAGTATTAATGATATTCTGGATTTTGGCAGGATCTGCTCTAATTTCATCCCTTTCATTCTTAATTGCTTGAATTTAAGTCTTTCCTTTTTTTGATAAGATTGGCTAGAGGTTTCTCCATTTTATTTAACCTTTCAAACAATCAAATCTTTGATTCATTGATTCTTTCCTTTGTTTTCCTAGTCTCAGTTGCATTAATTTCTGCTCTGATCTTTATAATTTCCTCCTTTGTATGGCCTTTGGTCTTGGCTTGTTCTTTTTCTAGAAGTTTGAGGTTCAGCATTAGATTATTTGATCTAGTTCTGTTTTCATTTTGTGGGAATTCACCACTATAAATTTCCCTCCTATCACTTGCTTTCATTGAGTCTTATAAGCTCTGATATTTTGTATTGGCATTATCATTTAATTGTAGAAACTGTCTAATTTGTTTTTTAATTTCATCTGTGATCCATTGGTTTCTTAGGAGGGTGTTATTCAATTTCCATATGTTTATGTAGTTATGGTGGTTTCTTTTGCTATTGATTTCCAATTTCATGGCACTGTGGTCTGTTAATATGCATGGGATGATTTCAATTCCTTTGCACTTACTTAAGTATGTTCTATGAGGCCACTGATTTGCAGTTTCATTCTGCTATTATTTGCCAGTATGCAGGGCATTTTATGAAATGCTTTGTATAAATTTGTTTGTTTTATGGCTTACCATAGTGTCTGTTTTGGAAAAGAATTCCATGTTATGCTGAGAATAATTTGTATTCTGTTGCTAAGTGAAATACTCTGTAGACATCTGGCAACTCCATTGGTTCAATGGTGTGTTGTAACTCTGATATCTGTTGATTTATTTGTTTGGTTGACTTGTCTATTTGTGAGAGTTTTTAAGAATGTGATTTGCTACTAATGTCCATACATTGTTCTATGTCAAGTAGTTTTTTTTTTTATGAAGTTTGATACACCAAAGTTTGCTGCATGTATATTTACAATTGTTATAAATTCCTGTTGAAATCTCCCCTTTAGCAGTATGTAGTGGTAAACATTTCTTATGATCAGTTTTGAACTGAATTCTGCTGTATATGAAAATATTATTGCAATTTTGGTAGTTTTCTATATTTGGTTTCATGAAGTATTACTTTCCATCCTTTCACTTTCAGTATATATCTTTTGGAGGTAGAATATGTTTTGGTTTTTTGTTTTAATCCAATCTGCCAGTGTCTTTCTTTTAAATGAGAATTTAAAACTATCAGCATTGAGAGTTTTGGAAGAGATTTGCTTTAGTTATTTTTCTCTTATTGCTAGGGTAAAAGATCTGACACCCAAAGTTAAGGAAAGAGAGGTATATTTAGCTCACAGTTTGTAGAGGTTTCAATCCACAATCATCTGGGCCCGAGGCAGGGTGGCCTGGCAGAGAGGCAGAAGGCAGCAAGGTAAGCAAGGATGCAAGCAGGGGGAAGGAGCCAAGCAAAAAAGGCTAAGCAAGCCTCTTTCTGTCCTTTATATCTTATCCAGGCTACCTGGCCTTAGGGTGAGCAGTACTCCCACCCTTAATCCTAGCGTCCTTAATCCTAGCATCATATCCTTGATCCCAGCAGAACCATGCCAAACCGATCAGTGGATTAATTTAGTAATCACACACTCTAGATCCAGCCCCACTTATGGCCACATGAGGCTTTGGAGGGGCATCTAGACACAAACCATAACAATATTTGCCTAATTTTTGTTCTTGCATTATTGCTCCAGTTCTGAATCCTTTATTTTTCCCCTTTAGTTTTATTGCACTCTCCATTTTTTGTATAGTTGCCTTTGGAATCTTTGGTGCTGACAGCCTCCCTGTCTCTGTCTATTCTCTTAACTATTTTCTGTAATGCTGGTTCAGGGTTCATGAATGTTTTTAGGATTTCCTTTTCATGGAAAGACCTAATTTCTTTATTAAATTTGAAAGATATTTTCGAGGATATAGAAACCTTGGCTAAAACGGTTTTCTTTTAGTGCTTAAAATGTTTGTTTCTCACTCTCCTGGGCATAAACTTTGTGCCAAAAATTCTACTATTTTTTCTAGGGTTTCCTTTACATGCCATTTGGTGTCGTTATTTTACATCTTTCAATAATGTATTTTATGTTGAGTTCATGAAATTTTGATAGTGATTTCTTATGGAGAGATTCTTTTCCTGTCGTGGCCATTTGGAGTGCTACATGTCCCTTGTACTTGAATAGTGAAGTCTTTCTTTAGATTTGAATTTTTTTTTCTGCCAGAATTTCGGTGAAAAAATTTTAAACATTACTTGAGTTATCTGCATTTTTATTCCTATAATTTTGAGGGTTTTCTTTTTTTGAGTCCTATAGCAGCGGTTAAAACCAGCTTCTATGGTGTCCTGTTGTTTTGGGGGCATCATTGTGCATATAATGAACTATATCAACCTATTTTTAAATTCTGACATTCTGTCCTCGCAGTGATTGAGAACCTGCTGTCTATGCTTATGACTGAATTATCATAATTTAAATTTCCTTTCTAAATTTCTGATTCATTTAGAAAATGGTCATTCATAGCATATATTCTGCTTAAACTATGTCAGTTTATTGCTTGAGTCTTTTTCAGCCCTCTGAACATTTTATTAATCACAATCCTTTATCTGTGTATTTAAATTCTTTTAAAATCAATAAACTTTTTATGGATGTGCTTTCTTCTTTTTTAATTTCTGAAATATGTAGACTATTTTGCTTTTGAGTTATTTGCCTTTAATTTTATCTACTTCATTGCCCATAAAAATCTAATTTTGGGAAGTTAAGGGATTTTGTAGGCATCTTGTAGTCATGCTTGCTATGTCTTCTTTCTTTGTTTCTTTGTTTCCTTCATTTTCTCTCTTTCTTCTCTTTCTTTCCTTTTTTTATTGAGAGTTGAAGATCAGTTCTCATAGAAAATCTCTGCCATTTATGTGGAGATCTCTTTATTTAGATTTTGTTTCCTTGTATTGTGTATTAGGCTTTGTTATGCCTTAGTATTTATATCCTTCTTTAGCCTACTCAATATAATATATGAGAGCCTTCTGAGTATCCAATCTTCTTTCTGAAGTTTGAACCCCAGCATCACCCAGAAAGATGAAAACAGACTGCAGCAATATTGATTGCATAAAGAAAATAAAAACAATGTAAAAGCTAAAACTGTGCCACACTTTACAATAGAAAACAATTTACCAACAAAAATAGAGTTAAGAGACAAGCTAGATACTCACATATCATAAGAATCAAAGAAAGTTGTGCCTATACTACATTTAATAGTGGCAATTAAATTTGCTACAGTAAATAGACACAAAGTCAAGCTAAATATTGACATATAGTAAAGATCTACTAAAAGCAACAGATATACCTCCATTATCAAAAGAAAAGAAATCAGCAATAATAACTAATTATGTAGCTAAAATTTAATAAAGCTTAGTAGCAGTAGTAGTGGTAATAATAATAATAATAATAATAATAATAATAATAATGGAGTGGTTGGGGAGAGGAAAAGTAGAACAGAATGTGTTATGGATAATAGAGAAAAAATTAGGTAAAGGATCAGGTATAGGAGTGTGTGTCTTCATCAAGATGCTTCCTGTTGAGTGGTAGTGAGGTTGTGGGACCTGTAAGGGTGACTGGTGAGAAACAGGATGGTGGCTGCTTGAGAAATGAAGCAAGACGTTTATGTTTGGGCAAAACTAGATAGAGTCCAAAAGAGTCGAGAAGCAAATGTAATTGGAGTACTGATGGGCTCAAGGTGGGGTATGAGCCAGGAGCTCCACTAAATGGTCAGCCAGCCAGCCAAAAACAGTCTGGGACAAGGCCTGATTTTATAGGGTGGTGGCTTCATCATTTAGCCTTTTAATCCCATCTTGTATGAGTCTGGACTTGGTGGAGAAAGAGCAGATTATTTGGAGAAAGGCAAAGAATCTATCTTTCTGTGGTAACCAAGTCTATGCCTTCATTTTTGGACCAAAATGACAGCCAGTGAGTTGATTTGATCTCTGAGCTTGGTGAGTTTAAAAGGTACCTACTTAGAGAGGGCAGAGAAATGATGAAGGGGGAGGGAATTTAGCCAGGTAAGGTGAATGGCGGGGTGGTCAATTTGGGGGTGAAGTTCTGGCCATTAACAGGTATGCGTGCAACAGAGCAGTGAATTTTATTTGTTCTTGGTTGGGAAATGAAGTTGTTAATTTGAAGGTTGGAGACTTTGGTAGAGATTTGCTTGCAAGAGAGAGTTGAAAAATGGTGACCAGAGATTCTTAGTTGGCCTGTTTCTGGTGCCAACAGTGGTAGCTATTTTGAGTCTTGTTAGTAATGGAATTAATTGAACATCCTGAGGAAATAATTGTTTTTATGGGTAACGCGGTGTCTGGATTGATAAAAAGTGGAGATGAAAGGTGCAGAAGTTGATCTGGGTTGGAGTGAACTCAATGGAGATGGAGCTTTATGGGAGGAACTTGCAGAGAGGATCACAGAACAGCCTGATATTTTTGGGTCTTAAGGGTAAGGATTGGGTGGGAATGGCAGTGGGAACATGGGTGGTAAAGAAGACCAATGTAGGAATTTCTCCCATGTTGGTTGAAGAGTGGTATTTGTTCAGGGTGAAGGGGAATAGTGAGTGTGAAGGTTGGAGTAAGAGAAAGTCAGCATGTATTTTTAGGAGGGCTTAAATGCTCTGAAGTGACTGGGAGTCATCTCTCAAAAAATGAGAGGGATAAGGCCCAGAATTAGGGAAGATTAGGTGGATGTGTTAGCAAAAGTTCTCTAGTGGGCTGGAGGCAATGAGAGCACTGGTTCTTATTTCTAAGATGGGAATGAGGTAGGGTTGAGTGTGGAGGCTCTAGACTGCCATCTCCCAGTTTTTCATCAGAAGATATCAGATAAATGATGACAACGTAGTAAAGCACACAGTCTGAATTTGGGTGTTGTGGGCAAGACCTCCTGGAGTAACTCCAAAGGAGGGTCCAAGTCTGGGTCTTTTATGAGTAGGGTAAGAAGGTTAGTGGGATGGGTTTAGGTGGGGTGATGTGAAAGAAGGTGGGAGCAAGAATGGCTGAGTATGTGGCTATAGCAACAGGCACTGTGACCTAGCAGATGAGGTGGGTCTGTCATGTGTTAGGAGAGTAGGCATATTTCCTGGGAATGAGCCATTCCAAGAATTCAGGTACCTGGGGGGGGTGTCCAACTTATGAACCAGAACCTATAAAACACAATAAAAGCAGTCCTAAGGAGGAAATTTATTTCTGTGAATTCTTACATTAGAAAAACAGAGCTAGCTCACATATTACCTAATGATGGACCTGAAAAAAACTAAAAGGACAAGAAGAGTACAAATTTAAATCTAGTACAAAGAGGGAAATCATAAAGATCAGAGCAGAAATTAATGAATTTAAAACTAAAAAGAAACAGTACAAAGAAACAATGATTGAAGAGCTGGTTCTTTGAAAGAATAAATGAATTAGACAAACCCTTAATCAAACTCACCAAAAGAAAGAAAGAAAGGGAGATACCAATAACATTATAAATGAAAAAGGGAAAATCACAAATGATACCACAAAAATCCAGAAAATCATTAGTGAAACTGTATTCCAACAAAGTGAAGAACATTGAAAATTGGACACATTTCTAGACATATATGAATTAATAAAAGTGAACCAAGAAGATACAAAAAATTCTGAGCAACCTAATAACAGTTAATGAAGTTGGGGCCATAATAAAAAAGTAAGTAAAGCCCAAGACCTGATAGATTCACAGCTAAATTTTACAAGACCTCACAGAGGATATAACACTGGCAACCTCAAACTCTTAATGAAATTGAAAGACTAATGATATTTACAAAATTACAATTGGAAGCTAGCATTTCTCTGATTCCAAAACCAGACAAGTATACAACTACAAAGGAAAACTATAGATCAGTCTGTTTAATGAACATAGATGCAAAATTCCTCAACATATACTGGCAAACAGAACACAACACATCATACATCATGACCAAGTAGACTGTATCCCAGGGATGCAAGGGTGGTTCAAAACATACAAATCAATACATGTAAATCATCAAATAATCAGTTCCAAGGACACAAAACACATGATCATCTCAATAGATACGTAGAAAGCTTTTGACAAATTTCAACACCACTCATGATAAAACCCTGAAAAATAGGTGTAGAAAAATCTTATCCCAATCTGGTAAAAGTCATTTATGACAAACAAATGGCCAGCATCTTATGAAATGGGGAAAAGCTGAAAGCTTTTCATCTAGAATCAAGGTCAAGACAATGATGTCCACACTCACCACTCCTCTTCAATATAATACTCAAAACACTAGTCAGAGCGATCAGGCAAGAGAACAAAATAAATGTAAAAATGTAAATAAAGCTATTGTAAATAAGGAGGGGAAGGGGAGTGGGAAGGAGGGATGGGGAAGGGGTGAATGAAGATATATCATGTACAAGTACAAATTAACTATGATTAATATGATCACTATGTATATCTACACTATACCAATACAAGTTCTTGGTAAATAAAAATAAAAAAATTAAACAATCACCAAAAAAAAGGAGTGAAATGAAAGGGATAGGCATAAGAGAAGAAGTCCAATTATCACTATTTGCACATGACATAATCTGATACATAGAAGACCCAAAGATTCCAACAAGAGACTCAGAATTAATAGCTAAATTTAGCAATGTACCAAGATAACAGAATCAACACAAAAATCAGCATAGTTCCTGCACATGAATATGAATCTGCCAATAAATTAGGAAAGCAATACCATTCTCAATAACAGCAAAAAATTTAAATACTTAGGAATTAGTCTAAGAAATGAAATGTGTGTATGATAATCAATACAATACTCTGAAAAGGGAGATCAAAAAGGACATTAGAAAATAGGTTGATCTCCCCGTTCCTGTATTGACAGAACCAACACTGTCAAAATGGCCAGACTCCAAAAACTGATACATAGATTTAATGTAATCCTTCTCACAATATTGACAATATTCCTCACATAACTGGAGAAAACAGTTGTACAATTCAAATAGAACCAGAAGACACAGAATTGCAACAGCAATCCTCACTATCAAGAGAAAAACAGGAATCATCACAATCTAAAATTTCCAGTTATATCACAAAGCCACAGTGATAAAAAACAGCATGGTTCTGGCACAAAACCAGACTTGTACACCAATAGAACACAATAGGAGACACAAAAATATCCCCAGACACATTTAGCCATTTTATCTTTGATAAAGGGGCCAAAAACATATGCCAGAGTAAAGATTTCCTCTTTAGCAAATAGTGATAGGAAAGCTAACTATTCACAT